>APFE031545567.1:47356-60065 GCA_000404065.3 Pinus taeda | reverse complement strand
TCCAAGAACACCACAAGAAAATGGTGTGTCAGAAAGGATGAACAGAACAATCATGGAGCGTGCAAGGTGCATGAGATTGCATGCAGGATTGCCTTTACAATTTTGGGCAGAAGTTGTAGATACTTTTGTTTATCTAATAAATAAAGGGCCTTCAAGTTCCTTGGATGGTGGTGTTCCAAAGGAAGCATGGATAGGTAAAAAGGTAAACTACTCTTTTTAAAGCCTTTTGGTTGTGAGGCCTTTTTCCATATTAATAAAGAAAATAGAACAAAGCTTGAGGAAAAATCAAAGAAATGTACCTTTATTGGATATGGTGTTAACGATTTTGGTTATCGCTTATATGATTATGAAAATCACAAAATCATTAGGAACAGAGATGTAATATTCAATGAAAAGGTATTGTATAAGAATTAGTTGCAGGAAAATAAACAGGAAAAATAAAACAAGGAATACACAGTTCTTGATGAGATCACAAAAAAAGTAAAGGTGCCTGAAAATAATAATAATCAATAACCACAACAACAGCAACCACCACAACAGCAATAGGCACCCCAAACACCTGAAAGTGGTGTTAGAAGATCTACCAGGATAAGTATACCCCTTAAACGATACTTTCCTTCATTAAATTATTTATTGTTGACTGATTCTGGTGAACCCGAATGTTATGAAGAAGCAACGCAGGTTGAAAGAAGGAAGAAGTAGGAGCTAGCTGTGGAAGAAGAGATGGACTCCTTAATGCATAACAAGACTTGGGACTTAGTCAGGTTGCCTACAGGTAAAACTATATTACAGAATAAATGGGTTTACAAGCTGAAGGAAGAAGATGGAGGAAAACAGAGGTACAAAGCTAGACTTGTGGTGAAGGGGTTTTCACAGAAGAAAGGTATTGATTTTGATGAAATATTTTCTCCTGTTGCTAAAATGACTTCAATCATAACTATTCTAAGTCTAGTAGCAGCTGAAGATTTGCATCTTGAGCAATTAGATGTAAGGACAACCTTTCTCCATGGGGATTTGGAGGAAGAGATATATATGCAGCAACCACAAGGATATGAGGTGAAAGGGAAGGAGAAACTAGTGTGCAGGTTGAGGAAGAGCTTGTATGGCTTAAAACAGGCTCGAAGGCAATGGTATCTAAAATTTGACAAGTTTCTGTCTGAACAAGGTTATACTAGACATCACTCTGATCATTGTGTTTATCTGAAAAAGCAAATTGATGGCATATATATTATATTGTTATTGTATGTAGATGACATGCTTGTCGCAGGGTCTAACATGTAAGAAATAAATGTGCTGAAAAGGAAATTGGAAAATTCATTTGCAATGAAGGATTTGGAAGCTGCAAAACAAATCTTTGGTATGAGAATAACTAGAGATAGGAAAAATCACAAATTAACATTGTCTCAAAATAAGTACATACAAAAGGTGTTGAAAAGATTTAATATGCATAATGCAAAACCAGTTAGTACACCTTTAGCTAGCCATTTCAAACTTAATAAGGAAATGTGCCCAAAGACGCAAGAAGACATGGATTATATGTCTAAAGTTCCATATGCATCAGTAGTTGGAAGCTTAATGTATGCAATGGTCTGCACAAGGCCTGATATTTCACATGCAGTGGGAGTTGTAAGTAGGTACATGAACAATCTAGGAAAGGAACATTGGATGGCAGTGAAATGGATTCTCATATATTTGAAAGGTACCACAAATCAGGCATTATGCTTTGGTGGTTCAAACATTTCTCTACAAGGATACGTTGATACAGATATGGTAGGTGATAGAGATAACAAGAGGAGAACTACAGGATATGTATTTACTGTAGGTGGAACAACTGTCAGTTGGGTTTCAAAAATCAAAAGTGTTGTTGCACTTTCAACAATAGAAGCAGATTATATTGCTGCTACAGAGGCTAGTAAAGAAATGATTTGGTTACAAAGGTTTATGGGTGAATTGGGTAAGAAGCATGATATGGGCATGTTATACAATGATAGCCAAAGTGCCATTCATCTTACAAAGAACTCAACATTTCATTCCAAACTAAACACATACAACTCAAGTACCATTTCATATGATTAGTGTTGGAAGATGGAGAGCTGAAGATAAAAAAGATACACACTAGCTAGAATCCTGAAGATATGCTAACAAAAGTTGTAACCAAGGAGAAACTGAGAATATGCTCAGTTTCAATTGGTCTTCAAGGATGACGATGAAGATGAGAAAAAACCAGGTCCAAAGAGGAGTCATTGTCCAACAAATGAAGCAGCGATGGAGTTGCTACAATCATTCTCCAAGTGGGAGAATTGTTGGTGTGGAGCATGATATTTAGAGACTTGTTTTCACGCCGATGTATACCCCAGAAGATTGTACAGTCCTCCAGTGGAGAGGGGGCAAGGGAATCCCCCCCCCCCCCCCCCGCGAGGGTTCAGGGGGGAAATCCCCCCCTGGATGGCGGCTCCGGGGGCTAGCGGCCCCGCAGGGGGGGTTTCAAAGGTAGCGCCCCCGAAGCTAAAAACAGATGTAAAATTGCCTTGTAAAAGTATAGTAATTTCTAGTCAATTTGGGTCGTTCATTAGGCGAATGATCTAAAGGTAGATCTTATGTTTAGTTTAGGGTTTTTTGCCCTAGAAGGCAACCCCTCTCTTTGTATGAGGGTATTGTATTGAGGCTGTGTAATAGATATGTATTCTCTGAGTGAGAAACAGAGAGGTGAGATTGTGAGAGAAAACAAAGGATATTATAGCAGATTTGTTGTAGGTTGTGTCTCTTCATTTTGCTGGATAATAGAAAGGAAAGACTGGTTGTTCAAGGTGGACGTAGCCCAAACTAGGTGAACCACGTATATCTGTGTCTCTCTGGTTTTACGTGTTTGTGTTTTTCCCCATATTATATGTCTTGCATTTCTCTGTCATATATAATATTTCTCTAACAAGAAGACTCTAGAAGTTTCTCAATGCCACATGCTCCTTTGAGTTCGCATTTGGATGAGAAGGGGAATTAGGAAACATCAATCCCCTATCCCTTCTTCAATGGAGCTGATTTCAAAATTTAGAAAGGCATTCATCATCACCATTGATGGCATAACCTCCTTCACTCACCTATAAATAGATCACTCATCTAAGAGATCAAGGGGCTGAAATAAACCTAGCTAAAATCATGAACAAAACTTCTCATCAAGAAAATATATTCACATGGCACATGTTCAGGGGGAGAAATTCATATGATTCCAATATTTCAGTAGCTTTGATGGCACCATGTTTCCTTGGAGGAGTTGGTTATGCATTCCATGTTATGTGCTTATTTGACATGAGGTTGTTGCAAGAGATTGAATTCTGGTTGTGCATGGATTATATGCTATCTACATTATTTGACTGCATATAGCTAGTATTATGCATTTTGGTTTGATGATATCATGTATGTGTTGGTGCCATGGAGGTGTATGGTATGGCTACTTGCATAATTCCTGTGTTAGATATTTGCAGTCTATATGAAGGTAACTAGAAGTTGGTCATGATGGATGCATTTCATGTTATTTCATGTAACTTGTTGTTGATGATTTTCCATAATGGTGAATATACACATTTAATGACAGAGTTATCCTTTTTGGTTGTTGATTTCAAATATAATGGTGTAGCTTGTGTTCTCGCTAGAATATGGCCTCTTGATTTTCAGTTATACGATGAATCTTGATTATATGTATGAGTATGATTCTTTATGTGACATGTATTATTGCTACCACCACATCATTATGTGCATATTGCTACTACCAGTACAATTTATATTGCATAAATTCATGCTCCTTATGATGGTTATTTTTGTTGCCATGTATTTCTATTGAGGGATGATATATATTGTTGATTAGTAATACTACTGCTATGAGGAGTTTCATGTTAAAACAACGTTTCATGATGTTTCTTATATATGTTATTCATGGGCCACTATGTATTTTTACTGTTTCTCAAATATTAATGTATCGTTGGTGATTTGGAGAGATTATCACATGTGTTCATATGATATGCATTGTTATTATCGTGTTGTCATATAAGGCACATATTGCTGATAATTTATGTCATGCATAGAGGTGATCCATGGTGTTTGATTATTGTAGTGAGTGTATATTTCAGCCATGCATTCTATTGCTTCATCAGTTGGTGTCATTTTATCAGCAGTATATATCATTGATAAAGCCTTGTATTATGCTCATGAAATCATGGATTCTTATTGTAAATATTTTGGTATTGGTCATAAAGTCATGAGCCATGATTGGCATATGTTGAATAGTGAGTCATGAGAGTTGGTTCAACCATATATGGGCATATGTTGTCATTGTACAATCCTGTATTATAATTTTGGTAACCATTTAATAGGCTTATGAAGCCTTGTACTCTATCGCATATTATTTGGTCATAGTCATTGGTCCATGTGGAGTAGCCTCTTGCATATGGAAAGGAGGCATTGGAAACGATATATATCAGTTCACATTCAACTATGGAGGTATTTTCATTCAATGGAGTGTGGTTGGTCATGCTATTGTGACCCTGCCATCATGTATTTACTGCTACCATGGTTTCTCTGGAGGAGGTTGTTGCTTCCCGTTAAGATAGGAGTGAGAGATGCTACTTCCACAGAGTCATTGATGTTGTTGATGTATGAGTTTTCTGCTACTAGATAGTACATTGTGGAGAGGATGTATTTATTGTTGTTGCTTCAAAGTTGGTTCGATATATGTTTCTACTCTATAGAGTTGACAAGATTTGTTGTTGTTAGTTGGTCACATTATGTTTTTGTTGCTATGTGTTGGTGATTTGATCTGATGCTACTATTATGACATGGATTATGTTGGTGTCACTTCAGGAGAGAGAGCATGTGTTTTAGATTTTGTTGTTGCTACTTATTGTCAAGCTGCCTTAGGAGTGAGAGATTTATTTTTGCTACTGATGGGAGATGTATATTGTTTCTCTAGTGTGTTGTTGATTGGGCATAGCTTGTGTCCAGGGGGAGTTTATTGCATATCAATTTTTGTTCTGTGGAAGAGTATCGTTATTATTCTCGTCTTCTAGTGCTACATTTCATTGTTCATAATTGACATATGATATTGAGTGGAGTTTTTGTTTTTGTTGATGGAGCTCATTGCATTTGTAGTTGATATGTTTAACCCTTTTCCATTGATGTCAAAGGGGGAGAATGTGAGGATGGAGATTAGTTTTCATATAAAAATTTATATGGTTGGATCAGCTAGGGTTTTCATCAATGCCAAAGGAGAGATTGTTGGCATCGATGTGTGTTGCAATGTTTTAGATGTGTTGTTGACTTGCATTGATGTCAAACTAGTAGCATGGATTGCAAGAGAGTTGGTTAGAACTTGTATGTTTGGCTACAAGTGGCTTGTACTTGGTTGATGTGTTCCATTTTTTTTGGCATATCTACTAGCATGGAGATGTGTAGATGAATAATATGTGATTTTCAAGTGTTGCATACATAGTGTGAGTGGAGGATGTCATGGTCCTAATGATCATCTTGTTGTGATTATGTTGTTGCATAGAGTTGGATGGTGGTGAGGTGTTTGGATATACATTGGTTATGCATAAGATTGTTTTTTATACACTATTACCAAGGACAATTCCCATGGTATTTGGTATGGAAGCTAAATGGTTTACCTTGGTATTTGATTAAGAATGAGTAAAATATTACCATGTTACAAGTGCCCCTGGTATTGGTATTACCTTGGTATTGGTTTGTGTGTGGTCTAGGTCGATACTTGGTATTGGCATCACAGGTATTGGTATTACCATGATATATGCCTATGGTATTGGCTTGGATATTACCATGGTATAGGGGTCCGTGGTATTTGCATAAAAATGGTATCTTCTCGTGGTATTGGTATGGAGATTACCAAGGTATAGGTGTCTTAGGTATTGACATAACCATGGTATTTTCCCTTGGTATTGGTTTGGAGATTACCATGGTATAGGTGTACTTGGTATTGACATAACCAAGGTATTTACCCATGGTATTGGTTTGTATATTACCATGGTACAAGTGTTCTTGGCATGTACATAACCAAGGTATTTGCCTATGGTATTGGTTTGGATATTACCATGGTACATGTGTCATGGGTATTGGAATAACCATGGTATTTGCTTGTGGTATTGACTTGGAGAATTGTTGAAGATATTTGGATTTTACCTACGTAAAAAAAATTAGTGTTGTTGGTTGGTTGGTATTCTTTAGAGTGTGTGAGCATGCCATTGTGAGGGCATTGAGAGTGAGTAGAGATTGCAAAATCTACTCACATAGTTTTGTAGAGTTTTATTAGTGTGTTGTATGCAGAATTCAGAGTACAATTTGAGGAGAATTTTAGAGTTTTTATGTTGCAGGTGGAAGTGTTTAGAGAGGAGAAGAATTGATATCTTATGGTGTGTTAGAGAGAAGTGTCTTGGTGTGAGAAGAAGAGAAGAATTTCCCTTCTCTGGGTCATATTTTTTAATTCAGATTTTATGTGCAGAATGATGGTGCTATTCGGTTGGTCATGTTAAGTAGATTGAGGACCCAGTTTGAAAATATATGAAAAGTGTTTCTCATGGAGGAAGTGAAGGCGTGCAAGCTTCAAAGTAGATAGTGATTTGCAAGATTTAGTAGAAGGAATAGATTTCTTCATCCAATAAGAGTTGGATATTCCAATGGTTATTAGGTGAGGATCGTTGGTCCTGATGGCTTCTAGCAGATAGATATCCATAGATTCGTGTGGGAAATAGATTTCCTAACTGATAAGTGTGATCATACTATAGATAAAGCCAATTCTTCTAGCTTATAGTTGTAAGCTAATCTGGGTAAAATATTACTCAACATATTAATAAAATAATTGATCAGTGTAGTAGTAGCAGGGTGGTTTTCTCCCGAAAGGGTTTCCACCAGAAATATTTTTGTTCTTGTGTGTGCATGCTTGTTTTGATGTTTCTCATAGTTATCATGCTTTGATTTTATTGTTTCTTGCATGTTTTGATCAACTAATATTTTGGTTGTGTGTTGCAAATTGATAATCCGACAAAAAAAAATAAAATTGATATAAATGCCATTATTACTGATTCACCCCCCCCTCTCAGTAGTGATCTAGTTTCCAAAAACCAATCACATGTCACTCTTAAATCCATGCTCATTGATTATTAATATTTTATTTTTAATAATTCTCCATTGTATTCAACTACAACTACACTCATTTGGATTTCAATAGGATTTTTCTCTACGCTTCCATCGGTCTCTAATGGCTTTAGATCACATCAAGAATAGAGTCATAAAAAAATATTTCAAGAGAATGGTCAAAAGATATATTAGGACCATGAACAAAATTTTTACATCAAGACAATAAAATGATAAAAAAAAACTTCCCTTTTCTTGGAGGAGCTCCCCCTAAACTGATGCACTTTTTGTCGCAAGCTCCCCCTAAGGCTCAACTGACCTCAATTTTTCCTTGAGGTCTCTTTGTGCTCCTTCTCCTCAACAGAGTGATTGAGGAAGAGGTGTACATTAAGTAGCCGGAAGGATTTGAGACCTTCAACAAAGAGTTGCACATGTGCATACTCAAGAGAGCACTGTATAGATTGAAATAAGAACCCTATGTTTGGTACACTGGGATTGATGACTATTTCACTAGGTTAAGCTTCACCAAAAGTGAAGCAGATGAAAACCTTTACAATATTGTGGTTTAAGGTAAATGATTGATTATAGTATTATATTTCAATGATTTAATTCTAATAGGTGATGAGAAATTGGTCAAATATTTCAAAGAGCATATTGCAAGAGAATTCGAGATGAAGGACCTAGGGCTCATGCATTATTTCATCAATATGGAAGTATGGCAAGAAGATTAGGAATAATTTGTCTCTCAAGGAAACTATGCCAACAAGATATTGAAGAAGTTGCACATGGAGAGTAACAAACCCATGGAGACTCCTCTAGCAAGAAATTGGAGGAAGGAACATTCTAATTCAGGTGAAGTAGTCAAGGCTACTATTTACACGAAAATTGTGGGTTCACTTATCTATTTGGTGAATACATGACCAAACATATGTTTTACAGCTAACCAACTTAGTCAACCAATGGTTAATCCAACCAAACTCTATTGGAAGGCAACTAAACATGTGCCGAGATACCTCAAAGGCACCACTCAAATTGGTATTTGGTACAAACGGATAGAGTGAGTGAAGCTTCAAGACTTCATAGATGCAGATTGGGTAAGGAGTCCATCCAATGGGAAGAACACATTAGGGGCAATCTTGAGTATTGGGTTAGTAAAATTTTCTTTGTACATAAGGAAGTAGAGATCAGTTACACTTAGTTCAGTAGAGGTAGAGTATATGGTTTCTAGTCAAGACGTTTGTGAGGCTATCTGAATGAGGAAGATCCTTGTTGGGTTATTTGGTCAAAAAATGGATCCTACAGTGATTTACTTTGACAAATAGAGTTGTATCAAACTCTATGAGAACCCATTTTTTCATCTTCGATCCAAGCATATCGACATTTGATATCACCATTTATGATATTGTGTGCAAAGGAGAATCATGTGTTGGCATTATGATACAAGTGTTGTCCTTGATCGCAACTCACTCACACGTCAATTCAGTTTTGGTAAAAGGCAACTCAGAGTACAACAGGTATATTCAGAGGTTACAAGGCAATGGTACAGAAGAACAGGAAGATGGAACTAAGGTCTACTGATCAGAATAAAGAAGGTAAAGGAGAAGGTTGATGTAAAGCAGTTTAAGAAGTATATGCAGGTCCACTTAGTCAAAATAATGTATACACAATGGTCCACATAACAAAAAGAGTGTATACGTATACACGCACTCCCACAAGAGGAAAAGTGCATACATGTTGGAAAACCAAGGTTTTGGTCTGAGGTATTTGGTCTGATGTATTAACCCTAGGTATTTGGTCCAAGGTATTGGTCCTAAGTGGTTTTGGTCCGAGGTATTGACAAAGGATCTAAGTATATAAGGAGGAGAAGATCAAAGGGCTAAGTGCACAAGTAATGAATATCTTATGAAGTGTTAGATCAAAATCAAATATGCAGGTTATGGGTTTCTAATGCTTTGCTTGATCTGAACTAAGTATGCACCTAAGTGTTTGATGATGGGTGAGATCTAATGATAGATCGAGATCATAATGACTTATGTGATCTAATAATGGATAGGCTATACATTATTGCTAACACACGTTTTATCCTTTATATGTGATGATCTGGGTATGTCTAAAGTCTTGAATTACAACGAAGTTATAAATAAGTACTTGCAAATATGTACACTAGTTCGCTTTGGTGAAGGTGCGTATACACACTGGTTTGGCTCTTCCAAGTAACGTATGCAAAAGAAAAGCTTGATGTTCAAGGATAACTGATCTATCAGATCAGTGCTATTGTTTTACTGTTGTCTGTCAATGAAGTCTTCTTAGATCTGAATGTAAAACATAATAAATAAGGAGTTTGATATTTGATATATTGATTGTATAAGTGAGAAGAAGTGATCTTTTTTGTTGCATGTGTAAAGCTCTGTAACTTTATAGTAGATGTTCAGTATATTGTTGGTTGGTATAGACTTGATTCAAAATTTTATGTTTGTAGTATCTTTGGAGGTATACACAGGTTTGATTAAGGGAAGTAGCGTATACACGTAGTTTGGGTTCAGCCAAGTAGTGTATACAGTCTGATGCATGGTTTCTGAGGTTACAGCTGGTACTGAATGATTATGCAGTTTTATGGGTTCAGCACAGTGTTCTGATGACAGTGATCTGATTGTTTCAGATTAACTGCATGTTGGTTGATGAAGTTTGAGTTTCTAAATTTCTGATGGGTTTTGATATATGCTAGGAGCATCCAATCTGAAAATTCATGAAATGTGGTCCTTGGTGGAAGAGTGGATTTTTCTGTAGGTTGGCACCTATGTACTAGTAAACATATTCGCTAGTACAAGAGCTAGGGGGTTGTAGCTCCCTTCTAGTATAAGTTGGAGAACGAGAGAAGGTTGTAACCTTCTGCAAGTATAAGCTTGCGTACTGGTATGTGTCTACACCAGTACAAGATTGTATATAGATTTTCTTATTATTAAAAGAAGACAAAGACGACAACAGCAGGTGGTTTTCACCCACATTGGGATTCCACCTTAAATCTTGGTATTCATGTGTGTTGCTTATGTGTGATGGTTTATTATGTTTATACTGCACACGGTTACTGTTTATATGGTTAATGAAGTACTAATGCACTGATTAAAGATCAACATATGAAGAATTGATTGAATCATAAGTTTGTTGGATATACGTTGGTTGCCTTAAATATAGTTGTGTGTACACGCAAGTTACCTTCATTGAAGTAGCATATATAAATCAGAGTATGAAAAGAAAAATTTATTGATTTGACTAATACTGATTCACCCCCCCCCTCTCAGTATTATTTACAATAATTGGAATCAGAGCAGGTCCTTTAGAAGAAGCTTGATCTCTTGAAGGATGATCCATCAAGATGAATAATCACGAAAGCATGGGATCCATCAGACCGCCAATCTTCGATGGGAGAAACTTTGTTTACTAGAAAATAAGAACCAAATCCTATCTACAATATCTTGGAACAGATTTCTGGGAAATTGTGGAAGGAGGACATAATTTTCCAACAGCAATTCCTATAGACACGGCAAGTAAAAAGCAATAAGAAACTAATGCCAAAGCTGTCAATACTCTATTGGGAAGTTTGTCACAATCAGAGTTTGTCAAAGTCATGAAGATCAAATCAGTGAAAGAGATATGGGACAAAATCGTTCAGAGCTACAAATGAGACTCTCAGGTAAAACGTGCTAAGATTCAAACTCTCATAATTTAGTATGAAACTCTTAAGATGCATAGTGATGAGAGTATAGCTAGTTACTTCTTACGTATAGATGAGGTTGTTAATTGTATGAAGAATATGGGTGAAGAAATAAAGGAAGTTACCTTAGTTGAGAAAATTTTGAGATCCTTGTTTGCTAAATTTGAATCAAAAGTGTCTGCCATAGAAGAAAAATGGGATCTACAGAATATCACTATGACACAGCTTCACGGAATCCTAACTGCTTTTGAGATGAGAAAAGGAGGTCCATCAAATATGAGAGAAGACACATTTAAAGCTTTAGCAAAAGGAAAAGAAAAGGAAGAACGCAATGAATCAGGACACATTTCAAAAGAAGAAGATGATGTAAATTTTGTCAAGACGCTTCAACGGGGTTCTGGAAGGTTCAGAAGTAAGCTACCTTTCAAATTATTTGCTTGTGGTAGAATCGATCATTATGCTGCTAGAAGTCCTCATAAAGATAAATATGAAAAAGGAAATGAATATGCCAAAAGGGAATAAGAAACAAGTTGTGAGTAGAAGGAGTTACTATATTGATGAAGATTGCGATGGTTTATCTAATAGTGATGAAGATGAAACTGGACAAGATTACAAAATTCTCATGGCTTATGATAGTGAGGATTTTTGGGATAGTTTAGAAGAGGATAGTGATGGTTTATCTAATGGTGATGATTATATACTTTCATGGCTTATGACAATGATGATTTTTGGGATGCTTTAGAAAAGGAAAACTTTCATGAAGAAATCTCTAAACTCAAAATCTGTTTAGAAGAAAAGAATATGATCATAGATACCTTGACATACCAATTTGCTGAAAAAGAAAAACACAATGAAAAGCTAGAATGTGAAATTGTGGGTCTAAGAAATATCTTGAGAAAACCAAAATCTCTCAATCTTAGATTTTCTAAAGGATCAAAAACTTTAAATGAAATTATCAAATTTCAACGTTCTCCTCTAATAAAGATAGGTCTTGGATATACTGAAGAAGCATCTCAATCACAGAAGCTGTCAACCTCCACCAAAAGATATCTTGATGTAGCAAAGACCAGTGAACAGTATGACAATCGTCAGGAAAGGCATAAAGCTAATCACCAGGTAAATCATACTCAATTTTCTCCAAGGATGAATATCAATAGAAGCCACAACCAATCTCAGGCAAATCATACTCAATTTGCTCCAAAGATGAATATCAATAGAAACTACAATAAACAGGTAAATAGATTTGATAGTCACAAAAACTTCTTTAATGGGAAATGTTTTTCATGTCATAATTTTGGGCACAAAGCTACTCAATGCGTTGCTTACAAAACCATCATGACTAGAGAAGCACGAAATAAAAGGAATGTAACAGGGATCAAGAGAAGTTCCTACAATAACTTTTCTCCTCTTGAAAATGAAATAGAATGCTCAATCTATAACAATGTTGGTCATGAAGAATCTGAGTGCAGGAGCAAATTTTAGCAAACACCTCAAAAGGATAAAATCCCGTTAAATCCCAAGATATGGAGAAGGAAATAATATCAAACAGAAAGATGTGGTATAGCCTTGTATGTAGAAGGACAATAAAATCAGTGGTACATCGATAGTGGATGCTCCAAACACATGACAAGTGACAAAGAGAAACTTCACTCATATAATGCCTTAGAAAATGAAAAGAATGTCTCATTTGGAAATGACACTCTAGCTATCATAAAAGGTAAAGGTTTTGTTTTCTTGAAAGAAAAGGTTAAAGCTGGAAATGTTATGTATGTAGATGGTTTAAAGCATAACCTATTGAGTGTCAGTCAAATGTGTGATCAAGGAAATGAAGTGGTGTTTCAATGAAATGGATGTGTTGTTCGT
>APFE031545567.1:0-34195 GCA_000404065.3 Pinus taeda | reverse complement strand
AGTAATTTTTAAGCTCCAGGTTTATGATAAACCATGGTATTGACCCATGGTATTCATGTGAGCATAGACTATTTAAAGGGGAAATTCTATCTTAGATCCATCTTAATTCTGGGTCTACCAAGTGCTCAGAGGGATAAATAGATTTCATGCCCCTAAGAGTGGTAGATGTGGAGTTAAGATGGATAATAGGTTGGTTTTTATGATAATGAAGATATTAAATAGACTTAGGAAATTATATTGTAAAAACATCTTAAGGTGAATGGTTGAAGCATAGACATTGGACAAGTATATTTGTATACTTCTGTTTTAACTGAAACAAATCCAGGGCTAAAAGGAATGGATTGATTGCACTAGTCATCCTTCTATAACTTTCCAACATATGCTGGAGTAAACAGATTGTAATTTGGGTAATTTTTCCAATTGCAAACGGGAACATACTTGTGTATTGGCAGGGTGGTTACGAGGTCACTAGAAGTGGAGTAAACATATTGTAATTTGGGTAATTTTTCTAATTGCAAACATGAACATACTTGTGTATTGGCAGGGTGGTTATGAGGTCGCTATAAGTGATGAACTTGATTTTTTCTTGGTTTTATATATAGTATTAGGTTTTTTCTCATGCTTTCTGTGAATGGCACGGGTGAATTTTATCTTACACCCACTAGGTTATCGATATGTAATTTTGGTAATTTTGATTTCAAAAGATATTTTAAAGAAATGCAATGATTTCTTTTGTGTATTCAATAAACACAAGATTTTATAATTGAGTAAAATATTCGCCATGCCTGGTGAGAGATTCGCGAAAAAATTATATATACATATTATATTATTGATAAAATTTCCTTCCATTTTTCCCATATACCATGGAGATTCGCCCATTTATTATACTTATAAATTTAGGGGAGGTTCTTAAAATTTTCCCTGATGAAAATAAAAATTTATTGATTTGACTAATACCAATTCACCCCCCCTCCTCTCAATATTATTTCCAACATCATGTTTTTGGAGTACATTCCTACAGAGGAACATGATGTAGACATCTTGACTAAGGCACTGTTAAGTGGAAAATATGAGTTCCATAGAGCAGTATTGGGGTATCGGATAATCCTTTTCTTGTTGAGAGGTATTGGTGAAGATGCAATAAGAAAATCCTAATTTAATTTTGTCTGTGAATTAAATTAGGAATAAAATTATAATTCCACATCACAAGACAACTTGTACGAGTTAACTAAGTTAATTTGACTTAGTTGGCTTAGTTAATTCAAGTTGAGGATCTAACTTGAGTAATGTAGAGTGTCTTCTATTTTATAGGAGCCTTGGTTGAGTTTATTTTGAGTTGTAATTAATTGATTCAGTTTAACTAAGTTGATGTCAATTAAACTAGTTCCAACTAATGGAGGAACTAGTAGGAGGTCAGACAATAGGGTGTTTCTTCATGTGTTCTACCAGTTAATTGATGAATCACTCATAAATAACTCAGGCATTTCAGATCTGAGAGTTACATAGTTGATATTGGAGTTCAAGGGCAGTGTATTATTATTGTATAATCACCCAAATTGTACAAGTGGTGCATGTAGTCAATGGAAGGTCTATGAGGATTACACAATTCCAATTAAGGAATCTCCCTAATTAATAGGAGATAATTCCCAAGGAAACAACGCAAGGAAATAGAGACTTGGGAAAGCATAAAATTGGTTAAGTATTAGCCTAGGATTTTCTAGGAAGGTATGAGATAGATAGAGAAAGTGCAGAGGTTGCTCGGGCTTGAGAAAAACATTGTTATTTTGTCACATTTTTGGACTAATGCAATATACAGATAGCATGGATTTTTAGTTGTGGCTTTCCCCAGGAAATCATTGTGTCTTGTGTTGATTGAATGATTTCTCTTGTATGCTTCATGACTTCTCAATCTATTAATTTTTTTCGTTGATGAGTGACTTGAAATGATTATAAGCTAAAAACTGATGTAGAAGTTATTAGCCATTTATGATTTAAAAGTTACCTCAAAGCATGGAAAATAAGAAAAAATGCTCAAGAAGAACACTTTAAAACAGTTCATTAATCATAAAAATGATGCATAACAAAAGTGAAAACAGTAAAAACACAATGATACCAAACAACAAAATTGATGATGGAGTTCGTCCTTGATGGACTACGTCTCCGAGTCTGCTTTCAAGATGGGTGACCATTTTTATTAGAAATAAGAAGAAGGTGTTGATTACATAGATAATTAATCAGTCTAAGTGTGCATGCAGGCACTTCTGATCATTGTCATCAGATAGCCCTCTGAACTAGCTTTCCAACGTCGCTTACGGTTCCCAATTCTGACTCTGTATTCTCTCGTCACACTAAAAGAAAAACTGCCTAAGACCTCCAAAATTGACAAACAAAACTCAAAAACCACTCTTCTGCTTAATGAAGGAAATTCAGCCTCCTATAGGCCTGTAGATGCATCAAAACCACCTTGGGCTGAAATGAAAATGAATTAGGTTGAGTCTAGATAGGTTTGAAGCTTGGCCTAGTTGCTTTTTTCCACCTAATATAAGTTACTTGGTCATCGCATTAGTTTTAGAACAAACTGAACCATAAAAACCCATAAATAACATTATGATAAGCCATAATTGTAGGCGATCAGGCTAACTGGGCAAAGGCTAACTACTTCCATGTGAATGTTGGGCAGTCGACTGCAAACCTGCTGCCTACCATCTTATCTCGACTGTTACAACTATCGTTACTCCGATGGTTGCCATGTGTACACCTTTGATGCGGTTTCCATTAGCGGGTAGCCTCAAGTCCACCAATAACTAACACTCCGTCTATTCACATGAATGGCCATGGTCTCCACTACAGTTAAGAACTAGAAATTAACCTTAACCCCTCTACATCGGTCACCTACAACGGTTTCCGATAGAGTTTGATGCTATGGTGACTCTGTGGTTTTGAAACCCCGACGGTCAATAGATACACCTAGTCACAAGGCTCTCCGACGCAGTTAGGCTACCCATGCGGTCAACTGGTAGTTAGGCTTTTGTTATTACAATGTTTTGAATGTAATTTTTTTGTATTGTTTTGATATGTGATTAGGCCGGGAGGGGTTTAAACTAGGGTTTTATGTTTTTTTTCATATAGTTTGATGTGTTAATTAGAGCTTAGGTTTTAGTTTTAGTATGAATATGGTAGGTATGGATTAGGTAGGTTTTGATAGGTTTAGATACATGGTTCTTAGGTATTTAATGTATTTTGGTTTACATTTTTGAATGATGCATTTAGGTTCTAGGTTTAGGATTAGGGTTTTTTTATAATACATTTGTCACAATGTGACAAACCAAAAGCATATCGTCGATACAATCCTCTAGTTATGACAACAACCCTGACGACAAACCTCTGTAATGGACGACAGCCATGTTGACATCCAAAACCTGCGAGGCAACGACAAGACGCATGTCGTTGACCAATATTGGTGGAACTGTCGATGAACACAAGTCGACAACTAGGCACTAAACCATCTCAACTGAATTCCATGCAAAACCATAAAAATTACCTGAACAACATGATCCATAACCAACACTGTCATACTGTCAAAGTTGAACTAAAGTGACGACGACACTTGAACACCTGTACAACTAAATCAATGGAATCCTCCTAGATCATTCCTCTCCACTTGAAATCTTTTGGACCACAAAAGTTTGACTAAGCAAATAATTGATGAGGGTAGAACTCCCTCTCTTTCCACCTCGACCTGACGATGTACCAATACATTCGATCAATCACCTGCAAGTGATGACCGTGATGATGCTGACCATGGTACCTTTTGAGTCGGTTACCTATTTCATCCATCTACAGTATACACAACTTGCGATGATGGGCAAACAACCTGTTATCAACATCACAATTGAATTCTTTCCGCGAAGAATCATGAGTTAGTGATTCACAATATTTGAAAATAGTCTCTACTGGATGTTGTTTACTACCATCAACATGTATCAATAATCTATTTTTTGGAATGACAGAGACAATCAACGATGCTTTTGACATCAAACCAGCTACTTGACTTATCATACTTTCCTGATGCCTTATTACTAAGTGAACTTGCTGCAATGAACTTATCCAACTGTAAGGTGAATTTTTCTACAACTTAGTTTGACTCTGAAAGTATTGCATTAGCTGTTGATTTGTTTGAATCACTTTTCCTTCATTTATTAAATGGTGTTTCCATTGATTAGCACTTTCCCTCAATGCATAAGTTTCCATTAGACACTTTGACACTGCTTTAGAAAAGGCTTTGATATGAAAACAAAGAGGTCTCCTCTCCACTTGAAAAGAGGTTTCCAAACTGTTCGATACATGACATGGCTACACAATATAAGATAAATCGAACACTGACTTTCCCCAATACTGACCTATATCCCTGGAACTGTTAAGTTCCAAACTTAAACTAATTTGATTCATTATGACATTAGGAAAAGGAGATTTAGTCAAAAACTATAATTCATGTCGTAATCCCTGCTTATGAATAAGATGTTTGGTTTTACATAGAACTGAACAAGTTTCTATCTCTTTAAACAAACCATCTTTAAGCTAAGTTGCATAACTTAAACAATAATCATGTTGATTGTTATGTTGATCCTTTACACACATGATTACAAACTACTTGTTTGAACTTATTAATCACTTCATCTAATTAACATTAACTGAATTCAAGTGATTTTTACTTTGATGTGCCCTGACAATAAATTCAACCCCATCTTTCTTAAGGTGATATTTATGTTCTCTCCTGTAAAATACTGCATCACATCATAAATATAAGGACTCCCTAAGACAACTCCACATATGTCTACTGAACCACATCTAATTCCACTTCATCAATGTAATAAGTTGTTATGGAAAATCTTAATCGACACTGTTTGGTGACTTTTATCTGAGTTGATTTATTTAGCCATCCTAATGGGTAAGGTCTTGGATGATTCCGTGTTTCCAAACCCAAACTTTTAACTAAATATTTAAAGATTAAATTTGGTCGTGATCCACTGTCAAAAATTGTATCTATCTTTGTATGCTTAGAATTTATCCTTATGTTAAACAGTTCAACTCATTTATCCTCATGTGGAGGATTTATGTTTGAAGAAGATGCAATAGTTTTCCAACTTGAACTAGTATCAGAAGTTTTACCTGTCGTAACCATGGCGGTTATCCTCCTCTCATCACCTGAATCTGAACCTAGATCCTGGTAGACTACTGCAATGGCCTTCTTTTCATCCTTCTCCTTAAGGAAATTTTTGGGCTTAAGTTTTGGATGAAGTTTCCAACACTTCGATTCATCATGATCAATTCTCTGGAAATAAGAACAAGTTGGTCTTTCCTTCTGAATGATGGCTAATTTCTTTCTCTTCGAAATGTTCTTCCCCTTACTATCACTAGAATATTTGGTTTCCAACTATTTGGATGACTGCGATGAAAACTTGAATGGTCTACCACCTGATTCAATATGTATGTCCTGAACACACACCTCATCAAAATCATGAGGATTAAACATCAATAAAGTATGTTGCAAATATGAATGTAGACTGCCAATGTATTTTAACAAAGTTTCACGTGTATCTAATGAAATACCAAGCACCAGTGCTTTCTTTATGAACTCGTGAACACTCTCCCCTGTACCTTGCCTCAGATGATGCCAATAAATAACATCTTGCTACATGTATCCTAAAGGATAGAACTATTTCCTAAGAGCTTTTAAAAACTTAGACCATGACGAGATGACTTTTCCTTTACGCTTTACATATAGCTGAGTTTTACTTTCCCACCAGATTAAAGTTGTTCCCCCCATTCTAAGTCTAGCTAACTGAATTTAATTTTTATTGCTAGAAATGTTCTGAATGCGACAATACACTTCTAATTGCTTAATCCAGTTATCTAGCTTTTCAGGATTCATTTTTCCATCATAAACACAGAACTCAAATTTAACATCAAGTTTCAAAAGAGATGTTTTCTTAGGTTTCTTTTCCATTTCATATTCTGCACTAGAAGAAGACGAAGAAGAAGAGGATGATGGAGATGATGGAGGTGAAGGTGGTTTATCAGTCTTCCCTTTACCTTTGTCCTTCTTCGATGTCTTTGAAGAAGAAGTTGCATCTCTCGCCTTCTTGTCTTCATACAATTCTCCCAACATCTGTTGAATAGTTAAGAATGCCTACTGAAACTGTTCTTCACTCATATTAGTTTCAGTGTTTTCACCTACATCAGATCCTAACATGGTCGATTTATGAATGATTCGTCGCTTTCCGATCTTTGGATCGATCTGCTCAAGGGTTCCTTCTCCTCATTGTGACTTTGACCTGGTTAACATTTAACGCTAAATTCTACAAATGCAACCTGCTTTGATACCAAATTATATGATCTAGAATGATCATAAACTAAAAACTGATGTAGAAGTAATTAGCCATTTATGATTTGAATGTTAGCTCAAAGCACGTAAATCAAGGAAAACTACCTGAGAAGAACACTTTACGATAGTTGATTAATCACAAAAATGATGCATAACAGAAGTGAAAATAGTAAAAACACAGTGATACCAGAAAACAAAATTTATGACAGAGTTCGTCCTTGATGGACTACGTCTCCGGGTCCACCTTCAAGATGGGAAACCATTTTTATTAGGAATGAGAAGAAGGTGTTGATTACACAGAGAATTGATCAGTTGAAATTTGCACATAGGAACTTCTGATCACTGTCATCAGATAGCCCTCTGAACCGTCTTTCCAACGCCGCTTACAGTTCCCAATTCAAACTCTGTATGCTCTCGTAACACTGAAAACAAAACTACCTATGACCTCCACAATCTACAAACAAAAGTAAAAAACCACTCTCCCGCTTAATGAAAGAAATTCCGCCTCTTATAGGCCTGTAGATGCATCAAAACCACCTTGGGCTAAAATGCAGATGAATTAGGTTGAGTCTGGATAGGTTTTAAGCTCGTTCTAGTTGTTTTTTGCCACCTAGGATAAGTTACTTGGTCATCGCATTAGTTTTAAAACAAACTAAACCATAAAAACCCATAAATAACATTATGATAAGCCATAACTGCAGGCAGTCAAGCTAGCTAGGTGGAGGCTAACTGCTTCCATGTGAACGTCAGGCGATCGACTGCAAACCTGCCACCTAATGGCTTATCTCGACTATTACGGCTACCGTTACTCCGCCGATTGCCATGTGTACACCTCCGACGTGGTTTCCGTTAGCAGGTAGCCTTAAGTCCGCCAACGGCTAACACTCCGTCTGTTCACATGAACAGCCTTGGTCTCCGCTGTGTTTAAGAACTATCAATTAACCCTAAGCCCACTACAACGGTCACATGCAACAATGTCTAATGGAGTTTGATGTTGCGGTGACTCTGCAGTTTTGAAACCCCGATGGTCAATAATACACCTGGTCACAAGGCTCTCCGATGTGGTTAGGCTGCCCGCGCGGTCAAATGGTGGTTAGGCCTGTGTTATTACAATGTTTTGAATATAATTTTTTTGTATTGTTTTGATATGTGATGACGCCAAGAGGGGTTTAGACTAGGGTTTTATGTTGTTTTTCATATAGTTTGATGCAATAATTAGAGCTTAGGTTTTAGGTTTAGTTTGAATATGGTAGGTATGGATTAGGTAGGTTTTCATAGGTTTAGAAATATGGTTCTTAGGTATTTAATGTATTTTGGTTTACATTTTTGAATGATGCATTTATGTTCTAGGTATAGGATTAGGGTTTTTTATAATACATTTGTCACAATGTGACAAACCAAAAGCATATCGTCAATACAATCTTGCAGTTACGACGAAAACCCTGACGAAGAACCTCTGTAATGAATGACACCCATGTCGACATCAAAAACCTGCGAGGCAATGACAAGACACATGCCGTCGACCAATCCTGGTGAAACTGTTGACGAACATAATTCGACAACCAGGCGCTAAACCATCTCAACTGAACGCCATGCAAAACCATAAACATTACTTGAACAACCTGATCCATAACCAACAATGTCGAACTGTCAAAGCTAAACTGAAGTGACAACGACACTGAACACTGATGACAACACTTGAACACATGTACAATTGAATCAAGAGAATCCTCCTAGATCAATGAGTAGAGTAGATTCAAGCCTTTTTTTTTAGAAAATTACATCAACAATTTGAATCTACAAGGAATTTCTACAGTATTATTATGGATTATGTGATATCTTATATCCATGTTCTCAATCATATTGTAAATTTTGACCTCATAAGAAACCATGAGCCTAGCTCAGACCATAGACCTTTGACCTTAACTATATACCTTGACATTCACACCAGTTGGATGTTGTGAGAGTCAAGGGCACATTCATTTTGACAAAAGTAAAATGGATCTCTTCTTAAAGGAATTAAATAAGGATTTATATTGCTTAACGCATAATGATAACATTGATATCATCTACCAAATATTTACTACTACGCTTTCCACTACCATTAACAAGTTCTCTACTAATTTGCCTTATAAAAATAATAATATAAATTCCAACCCTTTGTATGATAATTATTGTAAAATTGCTAGGAAAGCAATGAAAGGTGCTTATAACAAAACCATAAATCATGAAAAAATATTTTTTTACAAATCTCACATTAAAAAGAAGAAAAAATCCTATGTAAATAGAAGGCAAGAGAATCTTCTTCACCTTTCTAAAGTTGAGCCCAGAAAGCTTTGGAGGAGAATTTTTTTTGTAAAATGAAAGAAAATAATTATATCCCCTTAAAGAACTAGGATATCTATCGTAAGAATATTTATGTTTCCTCTAACACCATGGGAACCATCTGGAACACTCGTATAGAGGATGATGTCTTATCTTTGGAAAACTTTGAGATAGAGATTAAGAAACTCGCTAATGGGAAAGATATGGATATTGAAGGCTACCAAGATGAAATTTTCAAAATGGGAAGTTTTATCCTCATCCCTCGTATACACAAACTCCTCAATCTGGAAGTGAAACAAGGCTTCCCTAAGCTTTGAATGTAGAGCCTTATTGTGCCTATCTTTAAAAGTGGGGATAAAAAGATTCCCTCTAACTACAAGATAATTATGGTTAACGAAATTTTAGCCAAGTTGTATGGAATCATTTTGGAAAAGAAGATTAGCCTTTGGCTAGAAAATCATGGTAAAAGAGTTAAAGTTTTAGGCCATGTTTGTAACTCCGAATAATTTTATTTGCATTAAGACAAATCACATATATATATATAAGGAGAGGGAGACTATTTGGATTATCTTCCAATGTCTCTTAATCTTATTTATTTTTTTATTTACAATATTTACATTAATTTCCCACTCCCTCAGGATTAGGTGCCAACATATCCCCCCTTAATCTGAAGGGATGTTAGTGACTCCAAGCATCATTCTGAATGTGTTAAATGTTTCTCTCCAAGCATTTTGGTGAAGATTTCTACAATTTTCTCGTTTGTGGAACAATGGTGAAGGTGAAAAGTCTTGGCCTCAATATGATGTTGAATCAGATGATACTTTCGATTGATGTGCTTGGTTTGATTATGGAACTTTGGGTCCTTGGCCAACTTTATTGCAAAAGTGTGGACAATAAAAAGAGGCGTAGAATGCACTCGTTTCTCGTTAAAGTCTTCCATAATTATCCTGAGCCACACATTTTCCTTCGTTATTGTTGAAATGTGTAACTAGGTTCGATCTTCATAAATTCAAAATGTACTCTTGATTCTTGTATATTGTTAAAAGGAAGAAAAATTATTTTATTTTGGTAGCATGGATTTCCTACTCAAAGTCATTTTACCTAGAGGCCAAGAACCAATTGAGTGCTTCTAGGGTTTGTCTTAGTGTTAAGAAGTCAATAAAGTCATTATCATATGAACAAGACCCCATTGGGCACATTATAACATGTCAAAAGAATTATTTTTGAATATAAAAGTGTCAAATTACCATCCAAGGCCAAGTCAGCCTGGAATCTAATAATTTGGCCTCATTAGGGCATGTTGTCCTCATTGGAAGCCTATATATAGGAGGGAACTCAACCTCCTATGGGTACTCACTCATTCTTTATCATCCAAGTGAAAAAGAGGTAGAGGAAAGGCAAGTCAAGAAGGATAGAAGGATGAATAACAAAGTGTTTGGGTTATTTATCTCTCTTTCTCTTTCATGTGTGAAGATAAGGCTAGAGTTTTGCAACTGCAACGTTGAGGTTGTGGAAATTGCAAAAGAAATGTCAAAGAAAGGACTACTAGGTCACCTAAAAGCCGTAGAAGGCGAAGCAACCCAAAAGAAGGTAAAAAAAAATCCTTGGAAGCCCTAAATTTTCTAACACATGTGGAAGCACCAACTATTGTAGAGGACAAAAATTTCAAACCTGTAGAGGAGGCCAAAATTCTATAGTTGGGGGTCGAAATTATGCAACTGGAAGAGATTCGATTGATTTTGTCTTGGATAGAAGAACATTATTTGAAAGTTTTGGCTTGGCCTTGGAAGGGTATTGGTCTTGGTCTAGAGGACTTGGAATTTTGCATTTGAAGAATCTATAAGGAGAGGACATATTTGTGAGTTTTCCTCCCAAGTGGAGAGGTTTTGTCCCTGAATTGTAGCATACATCCTATGTTCTTGTGTACTATTGATCTTCTTTTTTTGGTAGTTGTTTGATGATAAGAACAACATAATAATAAGAGAAGAAGATAATAATAAAGAAAAAGTAAAATTACATCACAATAAGTTATCAAGTTTAAGAGAAATCATCCTAATTGTAGCCCTCTAGATTTCTCAACATGGAATCAGAGCTAAGGTTGACTAATGGCATGAGGAATATCACTATATCTTTGAAGAAGTAATTGAAATAGTTTTCTATGGTGGAAAGTCATCTGAAGAAAGGAATCAAAGAATTTTTGAATCTCCTATTATCTATAAAAAATCGCACGGCCAATACTTCTACAAAGGTTCTCAGCACTTACAGTATGTTTGAAAATGAAAATATATGGGTAATTGAAAGTGGAGCATCTATACATATGATAGGTGAGCACAAACAACTAAATATCAAGAGGAAAATATTCCTACTCTGTTGAGCTTGGTGACAAGAAGAGTTATCCTATAAGAGGAGTTGGATCAACCTCGTTGGAGTTGGAAAAAGGAGGAAACATACATCTCAACAACATTCGATTTGTATCAAGTCTGCAAGATAATTTACTTTCTATTTCATTTCTAGAAGATAAGGGAGATAGAGTTGCTTTTATAGATGGAAATGTTATGTTATGGGATAAAGGCTCTAGCATTAAAAATTCAAAATTTATTGGGATTCATGAAGGAAGACTCTATAGGTTGCTGACACCTCTCTCTCAAGCTTTGGTTCACATTAAATTAAGTCCATGTGAAATTCGACAGAGAAGGTTTGGACACCTTCACTACAAAATATCACCAACTCTAAATTCAATGGTGAATGACATCCTTGAACTTAAGGAAGATCATGAAGGAGTGTGCAAGGGATGTGCATTAGGTAAACATGTTAAGAAACCATTTGGAAGGAGTGCTCCAAGATCAAAAGAAATTTTGGATCTCATTCTCTCTAATGTTTGTGGTCCTATGTCTACAAAGTTTATTCATTAATGACCACTCAAGGAAAAATTGGATCTATTTGTTGAAGTCCAAGGATGAAGTGTTCAAAAAATTTGAAGAATTCAAAGTAGAAGTAAAAATTATTACAAAAAGAAGGATAAAGGTAATAAGATCTAATAATGGAGTAAAATACACTTCAAAGGAGATCATATCTTTCTATAAGAAGGCTGGAATTTCGAGGTAGCTAATAGTGCCATATAATCCATAGAAAAAGGAGTAACAAAATGAAAGAATCACTTGATTGAGGAAAGTGTTAGAGCCATGTTACATGACCAAGACTTTCCTAAATTTATGTGGCGTGAAGCAACCAAAAATGTTGTCTACATTGAAAATTGAAGTCTACACAGATCACTAGACAACATGACTCCTGAAGAAGCATTCATTGGGAAGAAACTATGTAGGCCATCTCTGGATATTTGGTTGTCATATCTACATTCACATTGTGAAAGATAAAAGAAAAAAATTAGATCCTACAAGCACGGAGGGCATATTTCTTTGTTATAGTAACACTTCAAAGGAATATAGGATCTACGTAAGGGAAGGGCACCAAATTGAAGTAAGCCAATATGTGATCTTTGATGAAAATATTGCATTCAATAAATAAAAGGATCTCTCGATTGAATCTAATGATGAATAATTTCTAATATTTGAAGAATGTCCTAAGGAGGAAGAGGATTCAAATCATGAAGAAGAAGGTCCTAGTGAAACTGTGCAACAATTGATCATCCCTAAAAATAGAAAGAGACCTAATTCGTTGAAGTCTACTCTTCTAGATGCGGAAGGACATGGAGTAGCCAAAGATACATTCGTGGAAAGTAATAATCCTAAAAGATTCTGGGTATGAAACCTATATGAAAAAATTAATTGAAGCGAACCATACACCTTTGAAGATGTTGTCAAACATAAAGAAAGGAAAGATGCTATGATTGAATAATATCAATCAATAATGAAGAATGGAGTTTGGGAAATAGTTCATAGGTCTAAATATGAATCTGAGGTGACTTCCAAGTTTCTCTAGAAGATTAAAAATGCAACAAATGAAAGTATGGATAAATATAAGGTAATATTTTTGGCTAGGGTTTTATCCTAACAAGAAGGCATCGATTATGAAGATACATTTGCACCTACAACTAGGTATACAACTATACGATTGTTGGTCTCTTTGGAAACAACAATGGGATGGAACATCCGTCAAATGGATGCCAAGACATCCTTCCTAAATAGAACTATTGATGAAGAAGTCTATATATAACAAACCTTGGCATTTGAAGTGAATCATAGAGAGACTCATTTTTGCAAGCTAAATAAGGCACTTTATGGCCTTAAGCAAGCACTAAGGGCTTGGTATGTAAGGATGGACACATATCTACAAATATTGGGATTCTTAAAAAGTTATGTTGATCTAAATCTCTATATCGAGGTTGTGAAGGGCAAGACTATAATTATTATTCTATACGTGGATGATATTCTCATGACAAGTGTGGAAGGTGATATTCAAGAGTGTAAAAATAAATTGGAAATAGAATTTGATATGAAGGATCTAGGAAATAGTATAACCATTGGATAGAAGCCAAGCATATACTGAGATATCTACAAGGAAAAATTCACTACTACCTAGAGTATGATAGAAAGAATGATGTCTAATTGATTGGATATACATATTCTCAATGGGGAGGTAGTGAGATAGATGGAAGAAGCACTATTGGAGGATGTTTTTTTTGGGGATCCTCTACGATGTCATGAATGAGTAGAAAGAAAGAGTCAATTACTTTGAGTACAACTGAGGCTGAATACATTGTAGCCTATGAAGTAAGCAGAGAAATTATCTAGTTAAGGAAGTTTTGATATGAACTATTTGAAGTACCGATGGACCCTACGATTATACATTTTGATAAGACTAGTTGCATAAGGTTATATGAAGACCCAATGTTCCATGGAAAGATAAAGCACACAAATAAAAAGTATCAGTACATATCAAATTTGGTGCAACATCGAGTGTTGCATGATCTGAATTTAAATAGAAACGCAACAAATTACATATATAATCATAAATACAGAGATGAAATAAATAACACTTCCTTTCATTAATATCAAATAATGAAATATGCTTACAAATAGAATGGAAATGAGACTAGCTCGGGTGATGGTAGCTTATCTCTGAGAAGAGATGTCGCGGCTACATGCCTCTGAACTGAGTTACAATGAGACTCAAGGGCCTTTTTATTATTGAACAATAAGAGAAAACCCTAAACAACCAAAACCCTAACCCCAAGAGATGTAACACCTAGAGTTTATGGGCCCCATTGGGGTTAGTTAGGCAACCAACTTCCCGGGGTTGTAACTTGGTCATATTATCTCCATTTTATGCACATGATACCTCATTGGAAAGATATATCTAAGGAATACAAAAGCATATGCGATTTCAATGAAATCACCCAAAGGAATATTGCCAAAAAAATGTTGTTTAGGGCCTCAAAATGGCTCCGGAAGTTCAGGAGCCGAAAAATGCCAAAAATAGTAAAATGTGCTACAATTAAGGAAACTTAAAAAATGAAAAAAAAAATGGTGGGGGTCCAAGTGGAATAGGCGATTGGCCACCAATATCCATCTGGATCATTCCTCCCCCCTTAGGAAGCAATGGTCTCCATTGCGTTGAGTTCCTCCATGAGATGAGGAAACTTCTACTGAACTTGGTCCCCAGTGAGCTATTTTTCTTGGTGAAGGATTTGGTTGGCTTTGACAACTTGATATAGTTGGATCTTCTACTAGAGAGTGTTCATGATCTATGTGTCCATGATCCAATGAGTTGCAACTTGTTCCATGCAGTATGGATTTAACTATGTTTGTGTGAGCTTTTTTGTAATGTCGAATGTGTCCAATAATGGTGGAAAGTATGGCCGAAAGCAATCCAAATTGAACATTGGGTGCAGGCCAAGGAATGGGAGAATGATGAGCTCAAATCATTACCTCCCAAAACCTTTGTGATGGTGTATGGCCCATATCGAAGCGAGTGAATCTTGTGGTGGGGCCCAGTGAGGCGCTCCTTTTGCAAATGTAGCCAAACTTTGTCACCCACCTGGAACTTGTGTGGCACCCGATGATGATCAGGTTGCTACTTGTACTTAGAATTGGCTTTGTATAATATTTCATGGACCTATTGGTAGATGTGTTGAATGTGCTCAATCAAGTTGTTTGCCTTGTCGACTTCAGACTGGATATGAGTCAAATCTTCCTGAGTCATTGTAAATGGTATGGCCACATCAATGCGACATAGTGGCTAGAATCCCAAACCCACCTGAAAAGGGTTGTGTCCAGTCGAGCTATGGTGAGAATGATTGTAGTTGTGCTGGACATAGGGGATGTTCTCGTTCCATGTGTGTGGATGCTTTAAGTTGTACATGTGCAAAATTCGTACGATCATCCTATTGATGACCTCTATCTTGCATTAGTTTGGGGATGGAAATATGTGGACTTAGTGAGCTTGGTGTCTAGGATCAACCACATATTGTACCAAAATGTACTGAGGAATCTGTTGTCCTGATCTAATATGATAAACTGTGGGTTCCCAAAGTGCACCCACATTCATTTAAAGAAGATTTTAGCAGTGGATTCTGCTGTGATACTCTTCTTGCAAACCACTATAATGGCCATCTTCAAGAATATGTCGATGACCAAGAAAACACAGTCATTGCCATGCTTAGTAGAAGGAAGGCCTGACATGTAATCCATGGATATGGATTCCCAAGGTCGACTAGGGGTAGGCAACAGAATATAGAGACCTTGCTTCTTGATGGTCTATTTGGCAATGGTGCAGGCAATGCAGGATATGATGTACTTTCGGACATATGTCGAAGATTCGGCCAATATAAATACTTCTGCAACACTACCACCATTTTCTCAACCCCGAAATGCCCAACGACCCGATTGTAGTGCACTTCCCAAATCATCTTCACACACTCACTTGAAGTAACATAAAGGTGTCCCAAGTGGCATAACGGAGCATCCTAGAGGTGAAAATATGGAACTTGATAACCCTCCAAGACCATATGGTATGTGTGGCCAAATTCTGGGTTGCTTTTATAGAGAAGTGGCCAATCAGAACTCTCATGCCCATAAGAGTTGAGCACACTGGTTAATGCTATGATCGATGGTCGGCTAAGTTGCTCTGCAAAATTATTTATGCTTCCCTTATTGTACTTGATATTCAAATGGAACTGTTGCAAATATTGATCATTCTGCAACTTCCCCTGTGTCTATATGAAATGCAAGGGTCGATGGTTTGTGTGGATGTCTGTTTACTTCCCCAAAATGTAATGCTTACATTGTCAGTAGGCCTGCACGATGGAATACATCTCTTTGTCATAAGTGGGATACTTATGGACTTTGTTTGAAAGTGTCTCACTGTGATATGCCACTAGATGTCTCGTTGAGTAAGGACTACCCCAATAGCATAGTCAGAGGCATCTATCATGATCTCAAATGGTTGTTGCAAGTCTGGTAATGTGAGCACATGTGTAGAGCAGAGGCGATGTTTCAACTCTACAAATGCCTTCTATTGATATTCATACCAAAAGAATTTTTATTTTGCTCCTCCTTTGGTGACTTGACTCAAGGGCCAAGTGATATGAGAGAACCGCAGCACGAACCTACGGTAGAAATTGGCAAGACCCAGAAAGATGCGGAGCTCTGTCAGAGTGGTTGGGGCTAGCCAATCCTGAATGACTTGGATCTAAGTTGGATCCACATGCACCCCTCATTCATCAATAATGTATCCTAAATATTGAACCTGAGTCATACTAAAAGTTCATTTCTCCAAATTGGGACACAACTTGTGTTGTCGCAGTGTTTGGAGAACCTGTCAGATGTGGTGGACGTGCTCTTCCCAACTCTGGCTGAATATCAGGATGTCATCCAAGTTTACCACTATAAATGAGTTGGTGAATGGCCGCAAGATGTCATCCATTAGCCTTATGAAGGTTGTAGGAGAATTCTTCAACCCAAAAGGCATAACCAACCATTCAAAAAGGCCCTCCTTGGCTTTGAAGGCAGTCTTCCACACATTGAAGGCTTCGATTGGTACTTGGTGATATCCAGACTTCAAGGCTTGCTGAAATATTTTCCCCCTTGAGTTGGTCGAGAAGGTCATCAATCTGTGGGATCAGGTACCTATTCTGGGCAGTGATCTTGTTCAACCCCCGATAGTCAATACACAGTCTCCAAGTCCCATCCTTCTTCTGTACCAACATGATCAGGCTCGCACATGACGATGAAGTCAACCGAATGTAACCTTTCTATAGCAACTCCTGAATTTGCCTCTTGATTTCATCATTCTCCATAATGAAGCATCAATAGATTGGTCCATTGGGTAACAGTGCACCCGGGGTCATATCGATGGAGTGCTTGACCTGATAGTGCAGAGGCACCCCTGCGAGGGAGGTGAAGATGTCCTCATACTCCTCCACAACCTTGTCCATCTGTTGTTGTCGCACGGAGGGGCCCTGTCTGGAGGTCATGGCCACTATCTTATTCTTTCCTTGAGGGTGTATCATCAAGAAAACAAATCTCCTGGTTTTTTGAAATGAGATTACTGCATTGCTTTGCAGTAACTAGAGAGATTGCAGTAGGTTGTTCTACCTCCGGTATCCTGTACAACTTATTTCCCAATGTAACAATAACAGTGCGAGGCATTGACTCATACATAACATGTCACTTCCACAAGTATGGTTGGCCTAATAATACATCACAAACATCAAGGGGAGCAACATCACATAATACCTCATCCGTGAAGGGCTTGATGTTGTATGGAACGCGACATTGTTGGCTCATGTGCAGATCATGTCCTTAGTGAAGCCACCTGATGGTGTATGGTTGTGGCTATGCTATGGTTGGTAAGCCCAGCTTCTTCATGACCTTTGCTGCAATGAGGTTCTTTTGGCTCCTACTTTAGACAATGAACAGTAGTAGGGAACCCTTTAACCACATCTGGGAGTGGAAGAGACACTCCTCCTCCTTTGGATCTTCGGGTTCCTCCTTCTAGATCTTTGTGGTGGCGATGGTGGTGTTGCACTCCGAATCAATAATCTACTTCCCTTTGTCATTCCTCTTGTCAGGTTCTGACACAGAGTCAGAACATGCATATGATTTTGAAGCCTTCAGCATGGCCACCAGTGACTTCTTGGCCCCACACTCACTTGTTTTGTGGGTGGATCTCTTATGGAACTCATACCATTTTCATGTGTCCTTCAACTTCGCAGTGTTGTCCATTACTTGTGGCCTTGGTGGGTTATCCTGGGTCATCTCGCTTTGGCTTTGTCCTTTGTTCTGTGGTTTGGGTGCACCTTTCCTTTGCTTCAGATTCACAGATCCAAAGTCTCGCTTCTTCTTTTTGAACTTTTGCTCGATCTTGACGGCGCATCGGTACATCATGTCAAGTGAGGAGATGTCCAAGAGCTTCATCTCATCTTGGATGTATCTATGTAGGCAGCCACAGTACCTGAGTACCAAATGTTTCTCATAATCCTTGATACCCAACTTTGTGTGAAGGGTATGAAAAACATTGGTAAAATCCAACACATCTTGGTCCATTCCCTGCCACAGCATGGTCCACTTTATGTATTTTTCCTCATAGCTCCCAACAGGGTAGTACTCACTCCTTGATGGCATCCTGGAATGAATTACAAGTGGGAGCGGCTGAAAATAGTGAGGTCGTACTTTTATCCTTATGCTCATAATAGGTTTCCCGCCAGTTCTTGATGTGGGAGTCGGCTTTGAGAAGAGAAAAAGTAATCTTTTCTTGGCTAGAAAAATCATGAACAAAAAATATCCTTCTAGCAAATTCAACAATTTATCTACGACGTATGCATCTATTTGGCCCTGAAATATGGGAATGTCCAAGTTTACTTGTACCTTAAAAGGTGTTTGTTAGCCCCCTAATTTGCTCTCTTTTGGCCTTTTTTCTCTTCCTAAATTATAACCATTTACCATTTTTTTACCTCCCTTATACACCCACATCTTGCACTAGTCTAAGAACAATGAAATATTTCGTAGGAACTTTATATTTCATATTTTTAACTTAACTTAGCATTAATTAATTATTTATTACATGATTTCTTGCTTATAATCACTCTTGTAACTTATCGATATATCCAATGTTTGTTTGGTAGTCAAGTGCTTACTGTGACCACTGATCCTAATGCAAGATCGGATCTTGCACCGGTGCCAACACAACAAATCCTTGCAGCAAATCTGGACCTCCTTGATCACTGCCTCATTTTGCGTAACTTCAGCCACGACAATAGGATCGGTCTAAAGGCAGCCGAGCTTCAGCCATGATAGCAAACAATCTAAAGGCAGCTAAGATCGAACTTATGAAGAACGAACAGCTGGAGATTGGCTATGGCAAGTTTTGTTGAACTGCCTAATTTTGAAGGCCGAGATGCTAAATTCTGCATATCGGTTATGTAATTGGTTAAATGATCTTTTTGGCCTTCGGCCAAAGATCTATATAATGATGAATGTAAATAGGACGAGATAGTTTTTTTTTTATAGAGTTTGTACAAAATAGAGATATAACTAGGGAGGCAGTAACAAGCTTGAATTTTGTTATCGCCCAAATCTGGGCTAGACTATGTATTCACAGATGTATTTGCCTCAATGAATTAATAAGAAAGGGAGCTCCGCCTCATGTTTCATAAATCGTATTCCTGTGTTTGAGAGCTGATGAATTGATAAAGTACTGAGCAACGTTTCAATTTGAAAGGGAAACACGTTGGTTGGCTAGGGCCCAGCAAACCTAGCACGTTTACCCTATTTTCTGTTTTTTGTAATTTATGTTTATACTGTCAAGTGTGATCTAATTTCCATCACATGTATTCCTATTTGAGTGAAAGTGTATCCACTGTGTGAAGTAGTTAGATTTCCTTTTCTTGCACCTGATTTTGGATTGGTTTTCTCGCCTGGTCCAAGCAAGAGAAATAAACCTACACCAGTGCACGTTAATGTGCTATTCATTTTCCTACACTTGATTTCGGATTGGTTTTCCCCACCTGGTCCAAGTAGGAGAAATAAACCTGCACTAGTGCACGTTAGTGTGCTATTTATTTTCTGTAGTATTGTTTTATTGATTTTCTCGTCTGGTCCAAGCAAGAAAAATAAACCTGCACCAGTGCACTTTGGTGTGCTATTCATTTTCTGCAATTCTATTTGATTGGTTTTCCCGCTTGGTCAAGTAGGAGAAATGAACTTGCACCAGTGCACGTTGGTGTGATGCAGCAAGCCTTTCTAGTTTACTTCCCACAAATTCTTGCTTTCATTAAATACTTTATGACAGGATAAATTATAAGGATTGTTTATTTATTTCTGCACTCTATTAAAATCAGAAACATTCATCTTCATGCGTGCAATTTGATTTCACAGTATAATAACACTTGCAGTAATTAAGAACTTATTTCAAGAATTAAATGCTAAGTGAAAGAAGCTCTGATCTGGTGCAAGAACTAGTTTCTTGCCATGGGCTCTGATTGCTCTGAACCTGAAAAAGTTCAAGCCCCTTGTATGAAGCAAAACACTTTCAATACAGACACCATTTATACCTTCTGCATAAATCACTATTCCTGCACTAGTGCAAGCAGACTACGATAATGCAGGATAGATTAGTGCAAGAAGGAAATCTCTTCATAAGCAAGTTTGAAGAGCCCATCTGATGAGACTGCTAAAGTGTCTCTGCTAAAGGAAAACACACACTCAATAGTTAATCAATAGTTAGCTAGAGTGATTGCCCTTTATTTCCAAATATCTTTTGCAAATGCATTCTTCCCTGTTCTAGTCTTAGATTATTTTGATGATTCAAGTTTCCTTTTTCTCTCTTTAGTTTGATTGTGCAATCTTTCCTTTAAAGAAAGTAGGTATTGACATTAGAAATATTCATACCATCTTTGGCATTGCCTGTTCTTCATTTCTAAGTTTACGAATCCCCCGGGTTGACAATTTAAGTGTTGAGGAGTTTGCTTAAGTGTAATTCCTACACCCAACATTTTGGTGCCATTGCCGGGGAGGAAATTTGATTTGGTAAGAATTTTCTGATTATACAATAGAGGTAATTTTTCCTTCTTTTTTTTTTGCAGGAAAAACCTCTTTGAAGGAATTTTACTGTTGTTGATTGATTTCTGACAGCATTTTTATTAGAATTTGTTTGTTATTTTTCTTTCTTTCTTGAAATGAATGCCTAGAAAAGGTAGGGGTTCAAAGCCCACTAAGGGCCGAAAGAATTCTGAAAATAATTCTCATATTAGGTCTCCTTCTATGAGCAGGAAGCCCAATCCAATTCAAATCCATCATGCAGGAACAATCCACTTGGATTCTGGTGGTGACAGCTCAGGTGTGGTTCATTCTGTTGGGAACAAAAGGGAACAATGGCAGACCATGAAGATCATGTGGAAGGGACTAGTGAAAACCAAGTAGGTGGGGAACAATCCACTTTTGTGTTTCCAATTGTGGACCCCGATACTGTGGCACAAATGAAGAATATTCCACCATCATCTCTCCCCCATTTCCATGGTAAGGTTCATGAAGATCCTGATTCTTTTTTGTTCGAGTTTGATATTCTATGTAGAAGTTATGATTATTCAACTGATGTTCAGAAGCTAAGATTATTTCATGTTACTTTCAAGGACTCCGCTTTACGTTGATTTATGGGGTTAGGAGGAAACACTATAGCCTCTTAGGATCAGATAAAGAGAGTGGTTTTGTCTAAATATCAAGAATACTGCAAAACTAAGGACATGCAGGATGAGATTTTTACAATCATACAGGATGATGACGAAACTCTTGAGGATTACCTAGAAAGATTTATGTATATTTTAAAAAGGTCAAAACTTAAGCTTGATTCCAGTACTATTAGAACCTTGTTCTTAAGAGGACTTACTGATAATGCTAGAAATAATTTAAATCTGTTAGGACAAGGTGATATTTCTTAGCAAACCTTTGAAAAAATTTGTGAATTATGTAGGAAATTTTCAACAAATCAATATAGATCCAGTAGAGGAACTCGAAATAGAAGTAGAAAAACTGAATCTACTGATGCTATGATTATTGGACTAGAAAATAAAATGGAAAACATGAAAAATGATATAATGAATATTGTTACCAAACAATTGGAATCTTTAAAATTTCAACAAAAACTCATGAAGGAACAAGAGTCATTAAGTATTTTCTGTCCTAAACGTAGAGACAAGGATCCTCCTAAAGAATTTCCTCTTAATTTGAAAGAGACTAATACGTTTGCTATTTGTGCAGAAGACCATATCACAGAAAAATGTCCCTCTATACTAGAACTTAAAGCTGTATTTACAGGGGGACAACATGAAGTTGAATACTTGTATGCTATGGGAGAAAAAAGAAATTGCCCTCAGGTAGGTGCAGGTATGGCTCCTGAATTTTCTCCACACTATTTTGGTTATAATTCACATGCATATTCTTATCATAACACTAATCAGCAGTGGCGATATGGAAACCAATATCAACATGGGCAACCTTCTCAACCATGGAAACAAGGTTGGAGAGGGCCAACTCACTCTCCATATTCCTACCAGCCACCCATGCAGTCATATCCATCTACACATACACCTTATTCAATGCCTCAACCTCTCAGTCAATGTACTCCACCATTACCTTTACCTCCACCATTTCGACCTCCTTAGTTGCCTGCTCAACCTATGCCCAATCTTAATAATAATAAAGCAGTGAAAATGATCTATGTGACAAACCCACCTTTATTCGCGTACCAATCTATTCCAATTGGGGTTCATGATATTCAATTAAGATCGGGAAGTACTGTAACATCAAAAAATCAATCCCCGATGCGGGTGTATGATCGAGTCTTAAATGAGAAGGGACAGGGGTGTGGCGAGGTGGATCGACACCTTCCTACCTAGTACAGAAGGATTAAGAGATGCATGGTTGTTGGCTCTCAGCATTTGCGCAGAGCAGGACTCATCTGCTTTCACTCCAGTGGCTCCGATTCACACATCATGTCTACAGCTCTGGTTCTTCACTCCGCACACTCTGGCCTGCCTCAGAACGCGGCGTTCTTCAATGCCATAGTTATGGAAGGTGCTTCTCGATGCACGCCAGAGGAGGATAAAGCAAGGTTCAGTCTCGGGTTTGTGGTGGATTCGTCTTTGCTGATTCACTCGCTTCATTCTCTCACCTCTGGCCTCATTTCTGATCTCTGTCTACTTGATGTTGCCTCTGTCATTCCTAAGGCCTCTTGGGACTTGCTGGGGAAGGATAATTTGGTGCTTGGCTCTATTCTCTTGGTGGAGTGGCTTCAGTTTTTCCTCTGGCTCCTTTCCTGGGCCTCAGGCATTTTTTTCGAAGTCTTTGGTTCGTTGATTCACTCACTTCACTCTCTCGCCTCTAGACTCATTTCTGATATTTGTCTATTTGATGTTGGCTCTGTCATTCCTGAGGCCTCTCGGGACTTGCTAGGAAAGGATAATTTGGCACTTGGCTTAGTTCTCTTGGCGGAGCGGCTTCAATTTTTCGTCTGGCTCCTTTCTTGTGCCTCAGGCCTTTGTTGCAAAATCTTTCTGATCAGTTGGCAAAGCTGTAGCCATCTCCCGGTCAATGCTTTTGCTCTGCCTACCTAGTATCCCATTGCTTCTATCTCCCTGATGCCTCGCTTGCACCATAGAATGCGGCGCCGAAGAGGCCACCCCAGCACGCGCCTTCCAGTCCGTCCTCTGATTCGCCTTCCCTTTCCATTGAGTTGTTTTTTGGCCACTACCCTAGCACCCGCAGTGGGAGAGGGCGGCCTCATTCCTCTAGCCACCACCCTAGGCCTCCTCCCACGTCTAGCTCTACAATTTTCAACTTTAACAGCTCTCTGAATCACCCAACTCATATCTCGGTGGTTTTCCATGAGCCAGAACAGACAGAGGATTCTGGATCTCATCCGGGATGATCTGGGGCTATCTCTATTCCATCTTCGACCCTTTAGCTGGGGATTGGAAATACACCTTGGCAGGCTATGGATGCTCAGGTCCGTAGCGCTCAGGATGTGGTGATGGCACCGCTTGTCGCTAGTCCCTCCGCTCATAACGTTGCTCAAGCAAGGGATTTGCCTAACTTCAGGTGGTGCCGCATTGTGGAAGAGCCTCCAGATGACTAGTTCGCTCACTTTTGCTTCATTTACATGCCGTGCGGCCCTTACAACTGGGCAAGCTTTTAGTGAAAATAGTTTTGTGATATTCTGGTGTATTTTTGAATTTTTGTTAATTTTGCATTATTAAGAGAATCATAACCCAGTCCCCTGCGTGAGTCCTGAAAATTGGCTCAAGAATGAGCTCACTGCCTCTGGTTAGTATTCTCATTTTCTTATCTTGACAGTTCTGTCTCTCTTAAGAGCAGATTTTTGACTTTGGTCACATTGTAATTGTACCACCTTACTTTGTTAATAGATTAGTCTTATTTAGAAAAAAAAAAACATCAAAAAATCAGAAGCAACCTAAAGTGATTGTTGAAGAGAAAGAAGAAGAGGAAACTCTTAATCATTCTTCAAAAGCTACCACTAAGAAACCCTTACCCTCTGAATCCTTGCCAACTTCTTCCTGCTAGCCTCCCTTCCTAGAGAGGCTAGTAATGGAAAGAAGTGAGCCTATTTCTGAGACTAGCTTAGCATCAAAGCTTCAGAATATTTTCATTAACATACCTCTGCTCCAAGCCATCAAAGAGATCCATATTTGTACCAAGATTATTAAGGAACTTTGTCTCAAGAAACCAGGGAGGAAGAGATTGGAACCCCAAACCATTCAATTTGTTGGTAGGGCAGCAGAGTTGATGACGGGATGTGTGTCTATGGAAAAATATATTGATCCTGGAAACCCTGTTGTCTCAATTCAGATTGGTAATGTCCTAGTCTCTAATGTTCTATAGACCTGGGGGCAGCCATTAATTTCATGACTAAGCAAACCATGGATCAACTTTGGTTATCTCATCTTCGCCCTACTCCCATTGTGCTTGAATTAGCAGATAGATCTAAAATTAAGCCAAAAGGAGTATTAGATGATGTGATCATCTCATTAGATTATTGGAAATATCCTACTGCTTTCATTGTGCTTCAGCCAAAGAACCCAGTAGGAGGAAATCCCTTGATCTTGGGTCGACCATGGCTTGCTACAGCCGATGCATATATAGGATGTCGCTCCGATGATATGTATATTTCGCATGGAGATTCTAGGAAGAAAGTTACCTTATACCCCACTACCAGATCCATTCAATACCTTTGAGATACTTTATGGTTGGATCAGAGTAGTGATGAGGAGACTCAACCCATTTCCTTTATCCATCAGCATATTGGGTCTTCACAAGAATATGAGATTCAATATTTCCTTAATAATCTAGACACTATGCCTAATTTTGAGCTATTGAATCAGATTTTCAGCCTATATTTTCAAGATAATCATGATTCTCATTCTTCTGTGGCATTGCATTTGACCACCCCCTTGAGTAATCCTGAGCCTAATACTACTCTTGTTGAGATTAGCCCTAGTAAATCCGTGTATATTAGTTCATATTTGGACTCATCTCAGCGAGAGCAACTTGTGAATTTGTTGCAAAACCATCTTAGTGCCTTTGCATGGGGCTATGAAGATATGAAGGGTATTCCCCCTAAAACTTGCACACATCATATCTATATTTAGGAAGGAGCCCGACCTGTCCGACAACCCCAAAGGTGAATGAATCCAACTCTAAGAGATATTCTGAAGGAAAGAAATACTTTTCCTTTTTGGATGGCTTCAGCGGTTATAACCAGAAACAGATTGCACCCGAAGATCAAGATAAAACTACTTTTACATGTCCATGGGGTACATTTTCTTATAGAGTGCTCCCATTTGGTTTATGTAATGCCCCTACTACCTGTCAAAGGGCAGTCCTAGCCATTTTTGTTGATCTATAATTTGTAGAAATTTATATGGATGACTTTTCTGTGTTTGGTGTTTGTTTTTAGGAAGCTATCAAAAATCTAAAAAAATTACTTCTTCGTTGTCATGAAGCCCATCTCTCCTTGAGTGACAAGAAATGTAGATTAATGTGCAAACCGGGAGTGGTACTTGGCCATTTGATTTATGGTAAAGATATCCAGGTTGATCCAGCAAAGATCAAAATCATTTTGCATCTTCCTGCACCCAAAACTCAAAGGGAAGTAAGAGGTTTTTTAGGACATGTTAGTTACTATAGGAAATTCATTGAATTTTTTTCTAAGATAGTTGCTCCTCTTTTCCAACTTCTGGCTAAGGATAGTGAATTTTCTTGGACCACAGCTTGCCAATAGTCTTTTGAAACATTGAAGGAAAAGTTAGTATATGCACCAATTTTAAGAGGTCCTAACTGGTCTCTGCCTTTTCATATTTCCTCTGATGCTTCAGATTTGGCTATTGGCACAGCATTAGGACAAGAGGAAAATAAACAATCTTATGTTATTTATTATATTATTAAGATTTTTTCTTCTGCTAAATTAAATTATACAGTTACAGAGAAAGAGTTTTTAGCTGTAATTTTTGCAATTAATAAGCTCAGGCACTATATTATAGGATATGAAGTATTTGTACATATTGATCATTCTGCGATTAAATATTTGATGAATAAACGATTAACTAGCGGTAAAGTGACTAGGTGGTTACTATTGTTGTAGGAATTTAATATTACTATTGTTGATATACGAGGAAAATCTAATGTTGTAGCAGATTTTCTTTCTAGATTAGATAATCCTAGTGAAGCAACTCCTGTTAATGATGATTTTTAGGATGAACATCTTTTTGCTATGTCAACAAATTCCCTGTGGTTTGCTGGCATTGTTAATTACTTGGTTACTGGGGAAACACCACCCCACTTGTTCGCTCGTGAAAAGTGGAGTATTGTTCAAAAAAGTGTTGCATATTCATAGATTCAAGGAGATCTCTTTTACATTGGTCCATATCTGATTATCCGTAGGTGTGTAAGAGAGGAGGAAGTGTTTGACATATTGAAATCTTCTCATGATGAACCTTCTGGAGGCCACTTCGCTGATAAGTGGACTGCATATAAAGTATTGTGTGCTGGTTACTTTTGGCCTTCCTTGCTTAAGGATGCCAAACAATATGTCAAGCATTGTGATAGCTGTCAACGAATGGGCTAGCCTAATCAAACCAATGAAATTCCTTTGTGCCCCCAAGTTATGATTGAGCCATTTGAAAAATGGGCTATTGATTTTATAGGGCCAATAAATCCAACATCATTAAGTAAAAAGCATATCTTGGTTTGTACAGATTTTGTTATGAAATGGGTAGAAGCTAAACTTGTTTCTTTTTCTACAGAAAAAGTTGTTGTTGATTTTCTTTTTACTGAAATCTTTACTAGATTTGGTGTGCCTAGAGAAATTATTTTGACAATGGTCCGTAGTTTATTTCTAATCTAGTATAGGGTGTGATGGAACAATATAAGATCCAGCATAAGAAATCCGCACCATATCACCCTCAAGCAAATGGCCAGGTGGAATCCACAAACAAAGTGATTGAGTTCATTCTTACAAAGATGATCAATATGCATCGGAAGGACTAGACTAAAAGATTACCGGAGGCTTTATGGGCATATAGAACCACTTGGAGAAATAGCATGGGACATACACCATATGAGCTGGTATATGGAAAACAGGTTTTGTTACCAATTGAATTCCAGATCAAAACTTTTAGAACTGTAGTTCAGTTAGGACTAGATCTCTCTGAGGCACAACAACAACATCTTCTCCAATTAAATGAGTTAGATGAATTTCATAGGGATTTTGTTTAGTAGAACATACTAATTCAGCAACAACGTAAAGGTGGCATGACAAGTCTATTCGGAAAAAGCAATTCCAACCAGGTAATTGCGTGCTCCTTTATTATTCTAGATTTAAAATATTTATAGGGAAATTCCATACACGTTGGATGGGACCTTATGAATTGATACGAGTATTTGAGAATGGAGCAGTAGAAGTTAAAACTATTGATGGAAAAAATTCAGTATTCTTCGTAAATGGACACAGGTTAAAGAAGTATTTTCAACCACCTACCAGGAAAGATTTTACACAACAAGTCCAACAGCAATTTGGGACGGCAGTGGTGAATGGTAATACCAACCTTTTGAAAACATGAATTCTCTTTCTTCTTTAAAAAAAAAATAAAAAGTAAAGAAAAAATATTTTCCTGTAATTATGAAAATCAGTTTGCTGACATGATTGCAGAAGGATTAACCTGAAAACCAGCTTGCTGGTAGGAAGATCAAAAATTTATAATAAAAAGAAAATGTTGCTTGATCTTTAGATATGCTAGCGACCACCAAGTAAAATAAAGTTCAGCAGAACCAACCTTTATACAGTTGGGGTAATTAGCATGGATATTTTTACTCAAGTAATGCTTAATTTTCGTTGCAATTATTTTTTTCTTGCACCAGTGCAGGCAGACCTTCCAGAAAATTTTCTGCCTTTATTAATATTCCACTTTCGTAACAGTCCCTCAGTTTTCTTCTTCAATCCCGAATGATTAACCTTCCCAAATTCTTCTAAATCTACCCTGTCTGCTTCGAAGAAATCCCACTTACCCTTGAATTTGTTTTCCCTATACCACTTCTGTTTATTCCATCTTTTGGTACTATTCCTCAAATCCCTTTAAAAGAATTCCTTGCCATTCTGAAATTTCCCTTTTCCCACTTCTTAATTCCCTCATGAATTTATTGCAGGATCTCGCACACAAAGAGCAAAAGGATATGCTCTAAAGCATCAAGAAAGGGTGAAGCAAATTTTCAATATAAGTTGAGGAAGTCATGTGGAAGTCTAGCCTATATTTTATTTAAATTCTCTGTTTTTAGATATTATGCTTGCAATAGTGCAAGCATGTTGTCCTATGTGATAAAGAAAGTAGAATGGTACCTGCAGAATAGTATAACTTAAGCAGTGCAAGCATGCACCCTGTCATAAACATAGTGCAAGTTAGTTTTTCATAGCATACGGCATAGGAAAGTGGTTATCATGAAAATTTATATGAAGTCCTTTCACTTAGCGGATGAGTACTTATGTTATCATACTAACTAGGAGAAAATTATTTAAAGTACAAGGTGTTTTAAGTTAGAAATCATGATCATTTTTAATGAATGCTAAGTTCTTCTCTTTTGAATGATGAGGAATGCGGAAATGTTTTAACCATTGCTTGGACATAATTACCCCTCTCCGCCATAATCCTAAACGTCCTTCACTCGTAATGATTACTTCACCTAGCCGTTAAAACGCTGTCGCAAGTACCAATATGACCTGACCTCAAATTTGTCATGCATTTACGGCGAATGAATGGGTGATAATGTGAAAAGGATGGTGGATAGTTGGATCTCTTTATAAGAACCGATTTCCCCGGTATTGCATGTATAATTCTTAACTATTAATAGTCGTTAAGCAGCGATACCGCCTATTCGTAATGAACCCTCATCTCTCAGTAAGGTAGAGCAGACTATCAAGTATCGCAATAGTCTTGCACTATTGTGAGACTCGGGTTTTCTTCAGTTTTTGTAGAAGTTTGATGGGCATGATAAAGAAGTGGCTTTACAGTTTTCCAGGAGTTTCAGAAATGGCCGAGTGAAAATTGGGCCTCTCAAATTCAAAGTCACAGAAGAATTTATAGCAGCAGCGATAGGCTTGGAGAACACTGGTGAATAGTGGTTTAAAAATCAGAAGCTAGAAGGAATGCGCTGGCAACATTTCGTCATTGATAAGAAGATAGAAGTGGACTGGAAGGTAGGAGTTCCATGTAGTGCCCTGCTAGGTCAATGGAAAGACCTCCTTTTCATCCTACAGAAGTTTGTGACCTGCGAGGGAAGATACACCCGCACCTTGGTATATCATTTTAGAATGTTGCAACATTTTGAAGTTGGCTGACACGTCAGGTGGAGGATGAATTTCCCCTATTTTCTACTTAAGAGCTTGGAGAAAATGGCTAAAAGTGTGCAGGACGAACGGGCAGACCAGACCGACATAAGGCTATATCACCACGTCCTGATAAAAATTTTGGTACTGAAACAGCTAGAAGTGAAAGGTATGACATGGTAGGTGCTATTAAAACAGCTGCACAAAGGGACAGCCACTGGAAAGGAGATGGAGGACCCCGCCAACACAAGCAGGAGCCTAAGTAAAAATGAAAAGGGAAGTCCTGGCACCAGTGAAAGAAGGAAATGATCTGAAAAAGCAGAAAAGGCCTCATCTTCAAATAAGAAGACAACTAGCACACCAGTTGAAGAGACCCCTTCTACGCTCGAAAATGACAACCTGTCAGTCCTTATGGACGCAGCAAAGTTTGCAGAGGTCGAAGACGATGCTCTGTTGGCCAATTTCATCAAAAATTCATAGAAAAAGAATAAAGTCTCTGATGCAGGAAAAGAACCACAATCCCCACAAGGCATGTAATCCCCTCCTCCACTAGTACAAGAAGAAGCACCAACGCAAGAAGAAGAACCGGAAAAAGAAGCAGAAAAAGAAGAAGCAAAAGAAGAAGAAGAGACAAAAGGAGAAGAACCAGAAAACAAAGAAGCAGAAGAAGAAGAAGCAAGAGGAGAAGAATCCAAAGAAGAAGAGGCATAATCAAAAGAAGAAAAGGCGAAATCCGAAAAAGAAGAGGCAGAACCCACAGAAGAAGAAGCAGAAGAAGAAGGAGAGGCAGGAGAAGAAGAACCAGAGGAGGAAGAAACAGAAGAAGAAGAACCAGAGGAGGAAGAACTAGAAGAAGAGGGACCAGAGGGATAAGAGTTTCCTGATGTAACCATGGTGGATATGGAGGTCCCTAAGGAAGACACAGCCCCTGCTGAAACAGAAAAGTAAAAAGATTTGGTAACTACTGCTTCTCGGGTAGTTGAATTAGAGCTTCAAGTGCAGAATTTAGAGCAGCTTGTAGCCGAAGCATAGGAGGATAAAGAATAGAGTAGAGGAGAATTAATGGCAGAGATCCATAAAAAGAAAAGAGAAGTTAAAGTCTAGAATTACCGAGTTGTGAAATGTTTCAGGCGACTTAAAAAGGTGACAAAGAAATTAAAGAACATCAGAAAGAAGAAGTCTGAAACATTGCAAGCTAATGACAGTATGCCAAAGCAGGATTGAGATGGAATGCTCAAAGTTTTTGAAGTTTTTTACAGAGGTAAAGAGTTGTGTGAGGACACACAAAATTTTATGGATGGGAGGATGTTAGCCCCCTAATTTGCTCTCTTTTGGCCATTTTTCCCTTCCTAAATTATAACCATTTACCATTGTTTTACCTCCATTATACACCCTCGTCTTACACTAGTCCAAGAATGATGACATATTTCATATGAACTTTATATTTCATATTTTTAACTTAACTTAGCATTAATTAATTATTTATTACATGATTTCTTGCTTATAATCACTCTTGTAACTTATCGATACCTCCAATGTTTGTTTGGTAGTCAAGTGCTTAACGTGACCGTTGATCCTAGTGTAGGATGGGATCTTACACTGGCCCCAGCACAGAAAATCCTTGCAGCAGATCCGAACCTCCTTGATCACCACCTCATTTTGCGTAGCTTCAGCCATGACAACAGGATCAATCTAAAGGTAGCCGAGTTCAGCCACAATAGCAAACAATCCAAAGGCAGCCAAGATCGAACTTATGAAGAACGAACAACTAGAGATTGGCTACGTCTAGTTTTTTGAACTGCCTAATTTTGAAGGCCGAGAAGCTAAATTCTGCATATCGGTTATGTAATTGGTTAAACGATCTTTTTTTCCTTTGGCCAAACATCTATATAATGAAGAATGTAAATAGGACAAGATAGTTTTTTTTTTATAGAGTTTGTACAGAACAAAGATATAACCAGGGAGGCGATAACAGGATTGTATTTTGTTATCGCCCGAATCTGGGCTGGAATATGTATTCACGCATGCATTTTCCTTAATGAATTAATAAGAAAGGGAGCTCCACCTCATGTTTCATAAATCGTATTCCTGTGTTTGAGAGCTGATGAATTGATAAAGTACATAGCAACGTTTCTATTGAAAGGGAAATGCGGTGGTTGGCTAGGGCCCATTCAACCCAGCACATTTACCCTATTTTTTGTTTCTTGTAATTTATGTTTATACTGTCAAGTGTGATCTAATTTCCAACACATTTATTCCTGTTCGAGTGAAAGCAAATCCATTGTGTGAAGTAGTTAGATTTCCTTTTCCTACACCTGATTTCGGATTAGTTTTCTCGCCTGGTCCAAGCAGGAGAAATAAACCTGCACCAGTGCATGTTGGTGTGCTATTCATTTTCCTGCACTTGATTTCAAATTGGTTTTCCCCACCTGGTCTAAGTAGGAGAAATAAACCTTCACTAGTGCACGTTGGTGTGCTATTCATTTTCTGCTGTTTTGTTTTATTGGTTTTCCCGCCTAGTCCAAGCAGGAGAAATAAACCTTCACTAGTGCATGTTGGTGTGCTATTCATTTTTTGCAGTTCTGTTTGATTGGTTTTCTCGCTTGGTCCAAGCAGGATAAATGAACCTGCACCAGTGCACATTGGTGTGATGTAGTAAACCTTTCTAGTTTACTTCCCACAATTTCTTGCTTTCATTAAATACTTTATGACAGGATAAATTATAAGGATTGTTTCTTTATTTCTGCACTCTGTTAAAATTAGAAACATTCATTTTCATGTGTGCAATTTGATTTCACAGTATAATAACACTTGTAGTAATTAAGCACTTATTTCAAGAATTAAATGCTAAGTGCAAGAAGTTCTAATTTGGTGCAAGAACTAGTTTCTTGCCATGGGATCTGAGTGCTCTGAACCTGAAAAAGTTCAAGCCCCTTGCAAGAAGCAAAACAATTTCAGTACAGACACCATTTATACCCTCTGCATAAATCTTTGTTCTTGCACTAGTGCAAGCAGACTACGATAGTGCAAGACAGATTAGTGCAAGAAGGAAATCTCTTCATAAGCGGGTTTGAAGGGCCTATCCGATGAGACTGCTAAAGTGTCTTTGCTAAAGGAAAACACACACTCAGTATTTAATCAATAGTTAGCTAGAGTAATTGCCCTTTATTTCTGTTGTGCCATACAACAACCCCCCATTTCATATCATTACTATTCCAAAATTATAGTGTGAAATGGGTCCCTTTTATTTTTGTTTCAAATTGGTATCAATTTAGAGTTCTATTTCAAAAAAAGGCTCGAATAAAAGGAAACATTATAAAAATCCCTGTCTAAATAAAACCAATCAAAAACCCCAATATAAAACGATTTATCTTTATCATTGCGATAAAGCAATCGCGAGATCGCATATCGCAATGACAAAGAAAGCACAACTTAAGGGACATCTTGGTTTTCGCCGATGCGAAATCACTATCGGATATCGCCAAAAGCATAAAGTAACATAAGCAATAACCCTTTCTCTGATGCGATGCGATATTGGCAATCGACAATCGACAATCAGCAATCACACTTAAATGCAAAAAGCCTCCCCCTCGCCCAATGCGATGCGATATCGCTATCGGTGATCGACGACTCACCATGCCTTCATTTTAAGCGGCCCTCCTAGTTGTTCTCGACGCAATGCGATATCGCTATCGGCGATCACGGATTCCAAACGAAACCAATGTAATAACTTAGTATTTCCCCGATGCACGATTATGAAAAGGGAAAAAGCGCAGTTTTCAAAGAAAAAGTCATAAATGGCAGTTTAATATGATTTATTCGTAATTAAGGCAATATCCTTTGAAAAAGCCGCTCATCCGCGTTCAAACCGCCAAATTGCCCAAGTCACGCTTCAAATAAATCATTCGGCCATTAACCGAAGTGACTGGTATTAATGAGATCGACAGGCCATAACGACCATTTAATGAAAACAGCAGGCTTGCGATCTATCTACAGATTTGATTCTAAGGCCACCTCAAGTCAATTAATCGCTATGAATGCATCCAGATATATATACTTCATGCTGTTCAATTCATGTTATTGTTGTCTGTGTTACGCCTATCTTTCGCTCTGTGCAGGATTCTTCCACAGAGACAGAATTAAGTGGGATGGGAAAGAAATCCAAGAAAACTACAATGCCCACTGCTCCGCAATCCGCAAGGCAAGCTGTCATTGATCCAAGTGGAAAGAACAAAGGGCTTATATCAGATACAACATGCTTAGGACTTACCAAGACCACTTGGCAAGGGACTTATAATTTGATTGAAGCAGAAGAGCCAAAGGTGACCGGAATAGAAATTTCATGTGATAATACCAGCAAATCTGATGCCAATTTAAAAGACTTGGTTGACTCCTTTCTACACAGAATAGCGGCCCAGGAGCAAATTATTCCTTACACGGATGTGGTAAGGTGGGCAATCCAAGAGCTCCCAATTATCAACAGATTGTTTAGCACTGCGGACGGGAGGATCTTCAGTTCTTTTCGAGCCGAAGATCTAAGGCTAATGTATCACTTACCGGCAGAAGAGAAGAAATATAATGCTGCATTTCTGGAGAAATTTCGAGCAGAGAATGAGACCGAGTCTGAACCAATTCGAG
>APFE031545565.1:0-19073 GCA_000404065.3 Pinus taeda | reverse complement strand
TTCATGAAAACCAAGTCCAGTCTTGATAGCAGGAGACGTTTGACTACTAAGAATATCATCCAAGACTTTAGTACTATCTTGAAATCGTAAAAGCTTATCCTTATCTTCTAATTTACCTGTCAAGATATTTACCTCAACTTGATGTTGCTCTTCCTTTTCAAGACATTGCTTCTTCAAAATTTCTTCTGAATTTCTTCCTTCTTCCACTTGTTGCCTTAGATTGAGTATCTCCTTTTCTTGTTCTTCATTTACATTCTGCAGCATTTGACGAACTCTGGAGGCACATTCCAGCTGGGATTTTAGGCTGATGACTTCATTGTCTTGTTTTTCAATTGCTTGATGTAGATCTTCATTATGCTTCCTTGATTCTTCAAGATCTCCCTTTAGTGAGAGGATCGTGGCTTCAAGACTTTCATAATAATTGGATCGATCTCTGAGCTCCTTGATTTTTGTGTTCTTTTCAATGACTTCATTTCTTAGAGATGTTGCTTCAACCTGCAACTTTTGATACTTTTCTTTGCATACCTTTTGATGAGCTTTTAGCCTAGTAACAACTTCTTTGAGGGCACCACTCTTTATGTTCAAAAGTTTTTCTTGTTCACTAATTTTGTTTGTCAGCCTGTTAAATTCTGCCTCTATTTGATATCTTTCTTGCTCACCCATAAGAGCAAATTCAGTAGTCTCACTATCACTTTCATCTTTTCCAAAAGGAAGGATAGCTGGAACATCAGAGGATAGCAAATTCATACTTGAATGGTCATCTTCATTTTGAACTGATTCTGAATCTGATTCTGAATTTGAAGCGCTTCTTATACCTAATCCCCAATCGATTCTCCCACTGTCATAGTTCCTCTAAGATGTCTTCTTCTTCTTATGAGCTTTCTTCTTAAGCTTCCTTCCCATTGTTCCACGGAATCTCCTTCAACCGATCAAGCTTCTATCAAAGGACCTGCTCTGATACCAATTGTTGGAAATAATACTGAGAGGGGGGGTGAATCAGTATTATCACATTAATAAAACTTTTTTCATTTCCAAACTGTGTTCATATATGCTACTTGCAGTACTCTTATGATTCAGTTAGTTTATCTTCAGTGAGTGCATTAGAACATTATTAACCTTATTAACAGTAAGCAGAATAGATCATCACACATAAGGCACACACATGAACACCATGATATAAGGTGGAAACCCAATGCGGGAGAAAACCACCTGCTGCAAGTCATCTCAATCTTCTTCTTAATAAGAAAATCCTTTTACAATATTTTGTACTGGTGCAGCCTTATACCAGTACGGGAGCTACAACCCCCTTTGTTCTTGTACTAGCCGATCCATTTACTAGTACGCAGGCTACTACCTACTACAATGCTCCAAATATTTCCTTTAGCTCTTATACTAGCTTAGATACTAGTACGTAGGTGTTGACCTACAATCTTCTCTCCTCCAGGTACCACGTTTCATCAATTTTCATACTGGATACACTGAAGCACAACACATACTCTGAAAGGCCACGTTTCTTCCAATTTTCATACTGGACCCAACAACAACATTGAAGCACATAAACAATCTTTTGAATTACCCAAGCACTAGATCAATACATATACAAGTGAGTCATCAACCAGATCTAGTCCATCAGATCACATAAAGATGAGCTATTAAGAACTTGATCCATTCATCCATCAATGTACAAACATTTAATCAATCACCTCTCAGACTGCTGTTATCAGAACATGATATCAGACATCAGACATTACTTCAAAACCCAGATCACAACAATGATAAACATGTACAACTAAATAGACTTCAAGAGAAGTACGCAGCTTCACCCACGTAATGCCTGCGTATAAGTACGCACTGTTCACAACTACTTCCCTGCGTACGTGCGCAATCCGCCTCACAAACTTCCTGCGTCCATGCGCTCTGTGTCCAATGAACTGCCTGCGCCCCTCCGCATCTGCAGTGCTTCTGGGACTGCGTATCTGCGCACCTGCAGCGCTTCTGCGCCTGCGTATCTCTGCACTTTTCTTTCACTGTACTTGCGTACCTGTAGATATGGATAATTTCAAGACTTCAAGAACAACCCAGACTGTCAGATCTACATATCTGAACATGCGCTGAGGAGATATCAACTCATTAGTAGATCCGCCTTGTAGTTCTCATGTTTCTCCTTGATTTAGATTTAGCTATCTCTCATAACCCATCACTAGAATTTCAGATCTAGTTTCTTAATAACTTCAACCCAAAAGCATACCTAAGCCAAATGATCTCCTTTGCTTTATATAGGCAAGCTCTTCCTCTAATCAAGGATCATGGGGCTCAATAATAATAATAAAATAAAACAATACCATGGGCCAAAACCATGATAACACAATACTGTCGGCTAAATACCAAGGGTTAAACATAAGGAACCCCACGTGTGCGCGCTTTACTGCCTTGAAGTGTGTGCACTGGGGTACGCACCTCATGAATGGGATAACTGCGGGTATGTACGCACTTTATGTAACACCGGCCTGCGTGTATGCACCTTTTGTACGGTGTGCCTGTGTACTCCTTATTTTCTTCAATATTTGAGAGCTGATCATCAATCTCTGCTACTGTCCTGTTGTACAGTGATCCATCACCTGAATGGGTTACCATCAAGGACAACACTTTAGCCATAATGCCAACAATCTCCCCCTTTGGACTTGATGGCAAAGCTTACTAGTGAACTGTCATCTGATCCCTTTTTGTTGTCCGGTAACCCATGCACTTTGTCACATCTGATATTTCTTCTGTAGATTCATCTGAATGTATACAAGTGAGATGATCTTCTATGAGAGGGTTGCCATCAAGTACAACACATGCATCATAATGCCAACATTGACCATAGAAGAATTTTCTAAGGAGGCAATCAACCTTATAAAAGAGCTCAAGGTTGAGAAGATCCATTCCAATACTCTTGAATAACAAGTTCAAAGTCTCAAAATTGAAGTTGAAGAACACAAATGTATTGAAGGGTCACTTCAAAAGAAGTTGGAAGAAAGAAACTGAGAAAGGGAAGCATTAGAAATTGAAGTAGCCTCACTGTGTAAGGAAGTGAAGAAAGGAAACATTGTCCAAAACTATGCCAATAGCTCAAAGGTGTTGGAAGAACTCATCAATAATCAACGATCTTACAACGACAAAACTAGCCTCGGTTAAAAGAAGAAGAAGTAGGACATTCTACAACAAAATACAATGAACCTATGAGATCTGACAGGAATGTAGAATTCATTGGACACGATTCGCAAGAACAACCCTGGAAGAAAATTCCCCGATGAAGATTTCCATCCAGGTACCAACATATTTTTCATGGATATTGTTATTCATGTGGAAAATTTGGTCATAAAGTTGTAGAATGTCATACGTACCCTAGGAACCAATACAATTCCAGGATATTTGTCAAATATGAACCTCTCAGGGCTCAATGAAACATCAATAGATTTGAACATTTAATAAATAATATTGAATGTTATAAATTTCAAAACTTTGGACACATGGCCAGAGACTGCAGACTTGAAAATTCTCCAAAAGAATCTTCGAAGCCAGAGAATGAACGAACATGGAAGAATAATAAGACTCATAATTGTGCTCTTGCTCTCAAGGCTCAAAACAACAAAGATGTGTGGTATGTGATAGTGGTTTGTCAATGCATATGACTAGAGATAGAAAGAAATTTGTATTTATGAAAGAGAAAAAGGATGGAACCGTGTCCTTGTTAAGAAATTTACTGCATAACATAAATAATTACCGAGAGGAATATACATAATAGAATAACCAGCAACAACCATAAACACATAAACACAAATGTTTATTTGGGAAAACCCCAAATCCAGGGAAAAACCCAACCTAATAATATCTCATTGGCATTGGCCAAAACCCTAGCCAATCCGACCAAGTGAGCCTTCACCGCTCACCTCCAGGTCTTGCATTACAATGAAGTCCTTCCAGCCTTTTATAAGCTCCATTACATATAATACCATAGGTAGAATACTATGGGTGCACAATACCATGTGCCTCAAAACCATCATTGTTTAACCTGGTCAACTTTGACTCTATCCTGAGTCAAGTTTACCTAACAGTCCTTTGGAAATGATGGATCTTCAAAAAATATAGGATCAGGTATCGTCAATCTCAGAAGCAAAGATTATCTAGCCAAGAATGTTCTATTGGCTGTAAACATGAATCAAAATCTGCTCAGTGTTGGACAAATGTGTGATCAAGGACACACAATGCTATTCAACTCCACAAAATGTGAAATCAAGAAAGGCAGGTATGGTAAAATTGTGGCTACAACAGGTCAAGCTCCAAATAACATATATGTTCTGGATGAAACAACTAAAGCATGTCTACTAGATAAAGAAGATGAAAGCTGGTAATGGCACAAACGAATGGGTAACATAAACTTTGACAATCTTGTCAGGCTAAGCAAAAAGGAAGAAGTACAAGAAATATCGAAAATATCAAAACCTTCCAACGGTAAGAAGACAAAATTTGGATTTGAAACAAAAGAACACTTTGCATCTCATTCATTGGAATTGATACATATTGATCTATGTGGTCCTATGAGAACAAAAGGCTTAGATGGATAATTATATTTCATGTTGATGATAGATGACTATACCAGGATGACATCTGTCAGTTTCGTAAAGAAAAACTATGAACCATTTGAGTGCTTTAAGATCTACAAGGAGTTGGTCGAAAATGAAACTGATTTGAAAATAAAGTTTCTAAGATCAGATAATGGCGAAGAATTCACTTCCAAATTATTTCAGAAATACTGTGACGAAAATGGAATAAAAAGACAATTTTCAACAGCACGAACACCTCAACAAAATGGAGTTGTTGAAAGAAAGAACAAAATCGTACGGGAAATGGGTGGAACAACGTTGAAGGACTCAAAATTAGATGACAAATTATGTGTTCAAGCAATTGATATGACAGTCTTCATTATCAATAGAATTCTTCTCAGAAATAATTGCAACAAGACCCCATATGAATTATGGAAAGGAAAAACAACTAATGTAAAATATTCCAAAATCTTCAGAAGAAAATGTTATATCAAAAGAGAAGATCAAAAGTTGGGTAAGTTTGAATCACGTGTTGATGAAGGTATCTTTGTTGGTTACTCATGCAAAAGAAATGCCTATAAATTCTATAATGTAAGATGAAAAAAGATAGTGGAGAGCATAAATGTTACATTTGATGAAGATGGTGTTCTAACGAATAATGATGAGGATCTAGAATCTTTGAAACTTGAGACAGAAACTAAAAAAGTTACAGAGAAAATTCTAGAACAAGAAGCAACTATCAACCAAGAAGAAGTACATAATGATCAACAATATATACAGGACCAACAACAAGAAGCTCCTCCAAAGAGAACAAAAGAATGGAATCAAAAGAACCATCCATCAAATCAAATCATTGGTAACATAAATGAAGAAATTGGAACAAGAAAAGGTCGACAACTTCCATCATCACAACAAGCTCACATTTCTTTTCTAGCAACCTTTGAGCCTAGTAGTTTTGAGGAATCCAACCAGAATGAACATTGGGTAGCAACTATGAATGAAGAATTGGATCAAATTGTGAAGAATAACACCTGGGAATTAGTCCCATGACCAAAAGATAAAAATTTCATTGAGACTAAATGGATGTTTAGGAACAAATTGAATGAAGATGGGCAGGTTACTAGAAAGAAAGAAAGACTAGTTTGCGAAGGATATGCACAAGTGGAGGGAATTGATTTCAATGAAACATTTGCACTTGTTGCTAGAATGGAATTCATCCAGATGTTTCTCATCTATGCATGTTCAAGAAAAATAAAAGTCTACCAAATGGATGTTAAGTCAACATTTCTGAATGGCAAATTAGAAGAAGAAGTTTAAATCGAAGAACCTGAAGGTTTTCTACTATCAGAAAAAGAAGACTATGTTTGCAGGTTAAATAAGGCTATGTATGGTCTCAAGTAGGATCCCAGAGCATGGTATGCTCATATTGATGGATATCTATGTCAACAAGGGTTCAAGAAAGGTACTGTTGATAGTAATCTTTATGTACAAATAGATAAAGATAATTTAACAATCGTTGAGGTATACGTGGATGATATAATCTTTGGTAGCATATTGATTGACTAAGTAAGAACTTTGCTAAAAATATGTAAAGTGAGTTCAAGATGTCTTTACTTAGTGATTTGACATACTTCTTAGGGCTTCAAATATCTTAGCAAGAGAAAGGAATATTTATATGTCAAGCCAAGTACATCAAGGAAATTCTTAATAAATTCAAAATGGAAGATTGAAAACCCATCCTTACTCCAATAGTAACAGGTTGCAAATTGACCATAGACGACTCATCTAAGGATGTGGATTAGTGTTATCTATGATTGTTATTCTTCAATATGTAACAGCCACCTGACTAGATGTCATGTAAGTAGTTGGATAAGTAGCAAGATCCCAAGTAGCACCAAAAGAATCACATATTACTTTCTTCAAAATAATTCTTCGATATCTAAAGGGCACAAATGAATATGGATTGTGGTATCCCAAGGGCAACAATCTCATTATTCAAGCCTTTATAGATGTAGACTAGGCAGGAAGCACTGATGATCACAAGAGTACTGGTGGAGGAACATTCTATCTAGGTGGTTGTCTCGTATCATGGTTGAGCAAAAAGTAAACCTCAATCTCGTTATCTACAGCGGAAGAAAAATACATTGCAGTGGCAGCTTGTTGTACTCAATTCCTTTGGATGAAACAAACTTTGCAAGATCTTCAAGTATAATTCAGTGAGCCTATTCCCATCTTCTGTGATAACACCAGTTCCATCAACATCTCCAAGGATCTTGTCATGCATTAAAAAACAAAACACATTTCGATCAAAAATCATTTTGTTAAAGAAAAAGTCACTGAAAATAATATCAAACTTGAATATGTTGGTACAAAAGAACAAATCATTGATATCTTCACTAAACCTTTGCCTCATGAAGCATTTGACTATCTTCACCATCAGCTTGGGATTCTCCCAAGTTCTCATTAGATTTTCCTTATTCAGAAAATAAAGGGGGAGTGGAAGTGTGTATAGGTCCACAGGATGGTTGTGTGGTAGGGGGAGCTATCCTTTACCATTGATGTCAAAGGGGGAGAGAAGGTAGTAGGAAGAGGTGCCTTGATCTCAAGGGGAGTACTTGTGTTGCCATCAATGCCACATGGGGACATTTTGTATCTAAAGATGATTTGAGGTTGTCATTGATGTCAACCCAAGCAGCACCAAGGATGACCCTGAACTTCCATGGCACATTAGGCGTCATCATTCATGGTTTCTCATATCATAACCATTATAGGAATACTCTACTTAAAAATATATTTCTATTAGTATATAGCTCTCCTTGTAATTCCTCACGGTGTGTAAGTTATTCAAGATTGAAGTTAATAACCCCAATTAGTGTGATAAAACCCATGAGGTTGTGTCATGGAATTTATCATTGATTTTGGTCATTGAATAGTCAATAATTAATCATTTTTTAAGCTCCTAAAATCCCTCCAACATTCTCTATAGAAGCCCCTCTGAACTCTATAAAAAGAAATCTCATATATCCTCCAAAAGTAGTGATCATGGCCTTTTTCACTATAACTTTATTTATGTGAATACTTAGATGCTAAAATTAAAACCCATTTGACCTGAAATCTTGATGAACATATTGAATAAATTACAGATCTTGGTTCACTATATTTTTTAAGATATGATCTGTGGAAGTTACGGTGTTTCGAGGCTCCCGAATTTCATCTCAAAGAGGTGACCTTGGGAAAATCGTCACAACTCGCTCTCTGAGAAGTAGATTGGAATTCTATAAAAACTAATGGATAGGGAAAGGAATGTAGTTTTTGTTATATCAATTTCAGAGTTGAAGGAGGAAACAGTGACACGTGGCACATTTTACAAGTGTACTCTATTGAACTAGTCCATAATTAGGTCATTGTGAGAGGTTGGGCATAACGTTTCCTTGAAGAATCCAAATCCAGTCAGACCTATGGCATTGGAAAGAAAACTTAGAGTGCTATTCTAGAACTGAAGATCACATATTGGGGATATAAAATCAGAGAGATACATCAGATTCAATATCGTGCTCCTAGAAGGCAAGAAAAAAAACTAGATCAAGTGTTGTCAAGGGGTGCAAAGGACCAGACTTTATAGGGCAGCAAAGAGCAAGGTGCAGCAAAATGATGTAGCATAGGTAAGCTCCCGGTAAGTATCTTTTGTATATGCATGTTCATCTCTTAATTGCATTAGGTTCTTTGTATTCTAATTTGTTTTTCTTGTTTATCACTAACATATGCTCTGCAGGATGAGGTAAGTTTTTCTATTATCATGTCATGGGTATTTCCTTGAAGACTTTTTGCAGGTATTCTATATTCATCAAGAGAAGACTCAATACATAATCTAATGATCTAAATAGTGAGAAAGGGTAGCATGACAAGAGTATCAATCAAGGTGTAGAATAGCAACAAGAAGTTCACCACACGAAGTCTTCAAGTGGGCAGCACTGCATATAGTCATTGTAAAACTATCATTGTACAAAGTCATTGTAAAAGCATCATTGCAAAATTTGTACAAGTGTTGGCTTGAGGGGGCCTGACCCAGGTTCAGCGTCAATTAGCCAAATAAATCCCTACACTTCTATCCCTTTTGGCATCAACCTGCAGAGCGCGGACCGAAGTCTCACCCAAAGAAGTATGGGGGGATGTTGGAACCAAGTTTCCACACGTTGAGATGGTTGTGATGTCATTTGATTCCCTCTATCCCTGCCTTTGCATAGGTTTCTTAGCTCTAGGGCTTGCAAGATGAGCCCCTTATTTTGTCCTTTAATACCTCTGCAAAAGGGTACGATCGACCTTCGTGCAACCCTAACATACTACTTAAGTAATTTTCGCTGATATGGAAGTGTGCCATGTAGATTCCCCAATTAATATAAGTGACTTTCTTATATTATCAAACAACTATAGTTAACACCACATAAACAAATATTCGTAGTTGTGTTCAATTGTTCAACATAATTGCATTCATTCGCGCATCACATAAGCGTAATAAAGTAAATTCATACATAACATATCAAATGAAATAACAGAACAAAGACACAAGAATTGTAGAATATCTTTCTTATTAATATCTTCCAAGTGTTTATAGACTCTGTCCACCCTATGCACATAGCTGCAGGGGTCCACACACTCAGCTGTAGACTTTTACCGTAGGCCTCTGCGCACTCAGTTGCAGAGCCTCTACCTACTCTACAACCCAAGATTTCGACTTCTTACTCCAGAGCTACAACTCTCTTACATGTTGTGTGTCCCTAAAACTACTTAGAGCTTAGCTCTTTTTATACAATCCCATGGCCTGTAGACCATGGGTAGATCTCTTACAACTGACTTTACCTTACAAAACTAAGGGTGGGATACCCTTTATGACACATAACACCTTCGCACTCCGTGACCACAAAATGTGGAGAATTTACTATTTTATTACAAAATTTTACTCAAACATGGGCTTTTAGCCCCAAAACTACCCTTGGGGGATCCTGGTCCCAACATGCCCCCAACACAAACATCATGACTCACCCTTGAGTCACTCAGTAGGCATGGAGATCTTTGCACGAATCCCATCCAGCTCAACCTGTATGACCGCTACCTCGGCCGTGCACTGAGCTGTCGCCTGCTTCACATCCTCCACTGTCTTCTCGGTCACTTCTCTTGCGCTATCAACCTGAGGCTTTTGTTGCGTCACTTCGAGAGTCACAAGCTTGACTTCAATGTTTTCTATGACTATGTAAGCTTCCTCTAGCCAGGGCTTCAGTCATGCCTTTAGTATTGCTTCCTTGTGCAGTGTTGTGTCCACCTGTTCCTTAAGCTTCTTTGCCTCCTATAGCTTAGCTAGCCTCTGTGTTAGTGCGATAATTCATGCTGTGCCCTTAAATTCATCGTAGCATTGTTGTAGCTCGCACACTTCTGTCTCTAGCCTCTGTACATTTGGGTCCTCCTGCAAGCTTGTTAGGACCTCAAATGATTGCTTGAACAACTTTGTGCAGTCTGCTACTGCGTTTTTCACCACTGCCACTATTTCTATGACAGTAGTCGCTCGCTGTTCCTTTACTTCCAGTGGTGTGGAGGGCTGGGCCCTCAACGTTAGCTTAGTGATTTGCAGGTTCAACTCCAGCTAAACCCATGCCATCTCAGTCTGAGTATAACATACCCCTGTGGCCAATTTGTGGATATGGACCCTGACTGGTTGCTCCTCCAGAATGGCCAACTCTGGGACCATTCTACATGCCTCCTCAACAATGTGCATGATCTTCTTGCTGTAGTTGGTCACCTTGATCTCAATGGTGATGGAAAAATTTCTATATAGGGCCATTTTTTCGTTATTGATTCATTATTCACTGATCACCTAAAGGGCACGATGCTCTCAAGCCCTCATTTCTGCAATTACTCCATCCTGCAAGAGGTGGAGTTCTTTTCATGAAAGCGCTGCTAGGCTCAACCCAATTCCCTTCAAGGTGCTGACAATGGGCCTGTCAGTGTCATTTTCCATGGTCAGTGCTCCATCTGGCAACACTATCGCACTGGAAGCCTTTGTGCGTAGCATATCAACAGCCTTTGAAGTACCAATGGCCAAGCTAGTAGACACTATACCAGCCTACGACACGTGGTTCTAAAACTCCTGCAACCTGGTCTGGATAGCCCCTAGTATGATCTACTGATGTTGTTCAAATTGATGCAGGGTCTCCATGATGACATCTTTGACTGTGTCATTAATATCATGTAAGTCACCCCTTCTCAGTGTGCTAGGGTCCAACAAGGTCTTGGTCACCTTGGATTTCTTTTTGGGCCCTCCCTTCTCCAGCTCTCTTAGGTGCTTAATGCAAGTGGACGTCTACTGAGGGTTTGCGTTTTCCATTATGTTTCTTCTTCTTCTATTGCAAGTGAAGGAAACCACGCGCCTTCGTCAGAGCCACACTCTGTTATGCCTGTCTACTTACATGCCTTCTTTTCTACTTGTTCCACCTGGGCCTTCTCAAAAACCTCTGTTTTCCTCTTCTCAACTAGATATACCATCTTCAGCTTGTCCTCCTCTTTCTTCTTATGTGTAGTGGACTTGCTTCCACCCACCACCAAGTTCATGGTAGTGCGCCACTACCTCGGCCATTAATCAAGCACCGCATCAATGCCGTCATTCGTGGCCAGATACAGCAAGTCGTACCAATTATGTGCATGGTCCTTCCATGCCCTGATTGATACTCAATTGAAATCATCTTTAAACTTGGCATATCTATACAGATTAGCATACATCATGGGTGAAAATTGTGGCTTGTGATTGAAGGCCATCTTGATATCCATTTCCGTCAAGATCCAAAAGATATTGTTGTCCTGAACTCTTGCTCATCCTTGGTCACCCATAGTGAAGCGTACTTCGCTGCTTCACAGAGGTTTGGCATGACCAAAGGGAACTGGTCGTCCTCTGGTAGCTCCCACACTACCAGCATAATCAACAGTAATAGCCACACATAGTGGAATGTATTGCTTTTCTCTTGTGCTTTGTGATAGTTCACCAAGAACTCTCCGCAAAGTTAGTTCGACCAGTTAAACTAGACTCCTTCCATGCATTGTTGTGTGAGCACAACGATAGGGGCTGACACCTCGTTGGTGTGACACTTTGCATCACCTTTCCTATAATGATCTATGTTGCTATCTTCACATTAGGGTCGCAGATGCTGGAGATAGCGTACCCGCACAGCTTCTTCACCATCTTGATTTTCTCCTTCATTCACTCTGTGAGAGCCTCCTCACCACCCTTGCCGCCAAAAATCATTGTTGGATTCTCACCTGTATACGAAAAGTGTGTTATGTGGTGAATCAACACATCTATGATGGGTATTGGCTTCTCCAACCACAGACACCCATCATGCACCAGGCACGGCAGCTACTTGTTGACCAAGGTTGTCACTGGGTGTGGTTATAGTGTGGCACACAGAGAAGGTTAAGAAATCCTACCTTCTCTACCCCCTTGAGCCACCTCTGTGGCTCTAATGTTGTCTTTCCCATATTTTTATCTATGATGTGGCACATCAATTGCTCAGTCGCTAGGTGTGAGAACTTCTCATGGTCTACGAAGTCCCAATCTTCAAGCTTCAGTATCAGCACCCGTGCCAAACGCAAACTGTCAAAAGCAATTTCATCCAGTAGCAGAGGGGGTTGTAGGGGAGTATTACTCTGCATAATAGGGTCCACACCCTAAGCTTCAACCTCCTCTACTTCGACACCCACATCCTCATCATCCATCAGGATGTCTTTGATGTCCTCCTCCTCTGCCTCTAATTTTATGGCCTTGCCCTTCTCCTAGGCAATGGCTTTTTGTGGGTTTCACCTTGGTGAGGCATGCACCAATCTGGAAGGCTTCTTAACTTTATTGTCCTTTAGAGTCCTTGGTTCAGGTTGGCTTCAGTCTCGGCGTTCTTAGTGACTTACAGACCTCTGCCAATACTTCGGCAACCTTTGGGGAAGCTTCTTCGGCCTCCATATCAATATCTTGCACATTCTCCTCGGTTTCCACTTCTTCAGTGTCCATAGCTTCTATGTGTGTCGATATGACACTATTCACTAGTGCTTGTGTCTCCTTTGACAATTGTTCAAACACCGGACTCGCTATCAAATCTTGAAAGAATTCACAATTCATGTGCACCTAAGAGCGTAACAACTCAATTCTCAAAATGCCAAGTGTTTCTTTCTGGATAGCCACTTGTAATTTATATGGCATTTTGAATTCAAATCCACCCGTTCCCCCCAAAATTGGTTCATTAATGCCAGATTGGCGACATATTTTCAAGGATCTAAGCCATAAATTTCATCTTAAATGCTGGCAACCCACTCCATTTTTCCTCACTTTTGTCTTCCTTTCATGAACAGTGACTTTAACAGTCACTTTCCAGCTGATATGCATTGTTATAGACATATTTGGGCACTGCAACCCCAATCATATATTTCCATAAACCAAGGGCTTCTGAGTCCCTAAAAGTGTTGTTTCACACCCTAAAGGAAGAAGGTCAACGGCTTACATCATCTCCCAGAAGTTCGCCATCGAAATATTCTCAGAATTGGTCAAAACTAGACCATACAGATTGCTCAGTGCTAAGGGTACGATGCATCTCGCCTACCACATGCAAAAAGTGCAATGCATACTGAAAATCCCTTCTATAGGGTGCGATGGGCGAGAGTAGACAAATGGTAGAGACAGTTTGCAAGGTGGATGATCATGGAATCTTCCAGAAACTTCTCCTATGACACTTGCCTCTCTGAATTCACCCAGGGATGAGTAAGAGGTCATGAATCTCCAAGTGAACCAAGAACTATCAGGGATCAATATACCACTGTGGAAACTCACTTCCTTTGCATTATTCAGCCTCCATTGTACAAAGAATTGTGAATGTTTTTATGTATTGTTCGCCATTTATAGTTCTCTTTTACAAAGAAGTAGCTTAGTCGAACTGTTGTCTATTGATTTGGAAGTGTTGCAAGTGTCGTTTTTAGTCAAAGAAAAGAATCCTACTCTTCTTGATGGTCGATTACACAGTTACTCTTGTATTTGATTTGAATTGATAGTTTTTTGAGTGTTGGAAGCAGTTTTTAATTCAAAATCGCAAAGTGTCGTCATTGTCTTCCTTTCGCCTTTTGAAGAGAAAATTGTTAGTATTGTTGCTTTGAAAAGATAATTCAAATTTGTACATAGCATTCTTTTTGTCATTCACACATTAAGAAAGCAGAAAACAAATACATGCATGTGCATTTGCATTTAGACTGGTTGTTGATTTTGATTTAAGACAATGCATCTAGTGTGTGTTCTCTGCTCTATGTTGAAAGAATCTCGCTTCTCTTTCCTTAGTAGCTAGGATTTTCATTGCAAAAAGAGGAATAAACGACTGTTTATCATCTTAGATTACATTTTAGGAATTGTATATCGACATCACACGGTGAACCTTAAAGGAAAACTTCTTAAGAAAGATCAACTGTAAAAATAAATTCAATGAACATAAAAATTCTTTAGAACCTAATGCACAACATTTAGAAGTCTAGGCTAGAGACATATTCCGGCATCGTAAAGCCTGGTAACTATCGCTTTCATCATAGATTGGGTGATTCCTCCTCTTTGAGACAACAAGTGCCAGTATGGACTTGTGCTCCCACGTACCATTGAGTATATATTGGGAGACCACAATAGGCTATATCCTTTATCCTTAGGAAGTCATGTCTGTCACCCTATCGATCGCAATGCACTGAACACAACATTCAAGAAGATTGACTGTCGTACCGTAAAAGGTATTCTACAATTTTGCGATTGGTTTGGTAATCCCTCTGTCTAGATTTCCATAATAGCACTTTCGTTCCTTTTCAGACTCCTTAAAGGAAAAGCTCCATCTAAGCACTTGTCACTTCAGGCTCATTAAAAATCGAAGGCGACAAGAGTCATCTTTAGCTTTTTCTCAACTCTTAAAAATTGAAAAAGCAAGTTTTGTCAAAGCGTCATAAAAATTATTTTAATTGGAATAATGTCACTATTCCCTCGTTGGTCTTAGGTTGAGAAAATGGAGTCCACCAACCAAGGATTTCCCCTTGGGTGAAATCCTAGTCCTTTCTCCTCTTGGGGAGATGTTGGTGCACATCATATGGCCACATTGTCCCTTCCAGGACTGACAATTGGCTTGCCAGTATGGCTCTTCTCGACCTCTGTCATTCAAAGCACCGTGATTCCTAAGCAATCAAATTGGCAACTAGATGATACTAGAGTTACCCCCCAACCTTCTACTTCATTTTTTTCTCCCTCCCCTCCTTCGTCTTCACTTGGTGAAGCTGGTAAAGCTAAAAACCAAGTAACTAAGAAGAAGAAGAAAGGAAGGAGAAGGAGAAGAATAAGAAGAAGGAGCCAAAGGAAGAAAGGGGCAACCATGCATCATCTAGTGAAAATACACACACTGCACCGTCCAAACCTAAATCTCCATGTGTCATTTGCAAAGGAGACCACTATCATCGAGATTGTCCTTGCATCCCTCGGATCTTAAGGGACTGGTCTCCTCATTTGCACAATCCGGTGTCGCCAACCTCTGACGATCATGTTGAGAGTACACCATCAAATAGTGAAAATGAAGTCTATGGGCAAAAAGGAAAATATAAAATTCCATGTAGACTGTGTGAAGGCGATCATGCCATCCATTGTTGTCCCTTCCTGGACAAAGCTAAAAGAGTCTTGGATAATTGTCCTGCTTCACCGCTATGGCTTCCTCTTGGATACAAGAAACTCTTACCGAGTCCATCACTAGTTGAAAATCTGACTGACACACCTTTGTGCTCAGTCGAAGCATCTATCATTGAAGATAAACCCTCTGAGTCCACACCGGACCAAAGTCATCGAGTTGAGATGGCAGTTGACCCAGTCTTGTCCTCGGAAGGTCCATCTTCAGATGATACAGTCACCGAAGAGAATGAGAACAACTCTGTTCAAATTCTTTTCATAAACATAGACTCCGATGAACATGGGGGCAATCTACCCATTCCTTTACCGCAGGAAGGAAGTTCATTGGAGTCATATCCGACCATTTATTCAGTCCCAGCTCTGAGCAACCTAGTCATTTCCTTCGACTGGAATCTACTAGGTAGACCCCATCTACCATCTAATGTACCATTCCAAATCATTGTACAAGTTTACAGAATGGTCATGGTCGATACTATCATAGATGAAGGGGCTTCTGTGAGTATCCTTTCCTCAACTACTTGGAAAGCGATTGGTTCACGATCACTTCTGCCTGGGATGCGAAATCTGACAGGCTTCGACAAAGGAACCAGTAAACCGTTAGGGATCCTTCCAAATTTGCCTATAACTTTGAGAGGGAAAATCATTTATCTAAACGTAATGGTAGTCCAAGGACCTTTATATTACAATCTACTCCTTGGGCGTGACTACATTTATAGCATGGGAGCCATTGTCTCCTCACTCTTTCGAGTAATGTGTTTTCTGCATGAAGGTAGAATGGTCCAGCTCATAGACCAACTTTCATTCCTCAGCTCACACATAGCTAGTAGTCAAATTCCATCCCTAACTGGTCAATTTACGCAAGGAATGTCTCAAGTCTCTAGTCCGTCCACCTGATGAGCGTGAGTAATTTAGTGATTGTGATTGAAACCCAGGGGGCATGCACCCTGGTCTGCTTCGGCAGGAAAACCTTAGGTATAGAGTAGGTTTCCGTGAAAGGATATATGACTAGTCTGACACACACGTCCATTTAGGAAAATGGGATTAGACCAGAATAAGATTCCCTCGTCAAATTTATGTGAGTGGAGGCGACTGTGCCATTCACCTTTGTCTATTTCGATAGACATCACCAAGGAAGTGTTTTGTCTGTGATGCGGATGGAGCAATTTTGCAAATGTGAGAACTTTCATATGGTAACTTGGAAAATCTACTTTTCTATACCTAGGGGCATGCAAACCTTTTGTACACAAGTGAAAAGCGACCATCATAACGCTAACTCCATAGTCTCTGCTAACTTCAACTGCTTAGGTTAGGTGATTGTTCAGATCGACCATTCACCTTTGCAGGGGCCAAATGGCACCGACAAAGTAAAGAAAGAATTTTTCTACCAAACCTTAGTAGTTAAATAACCCCTAGGATAGTAGTTGGTCGTTCTGAGCTTGCATGCGAAAGGCAGCGGAGCAAAGTTTCGAATGGTGAAAGCTCCCTAAAAATTGAACCTATCGATGAGACGTCCTTATTATATGATTGGCACGAGTAGTTTTATGCAAAGTTCAATCTCGTTAAAAATTAAACCTAAGCAATGAGCATATGTTCCACCAGAGTTTAAGTTCATTAAAAAATGAACCAATCTCCAGTAAATAACCATTGTGAATGCATTATCATCAGTTTTTGAGCCTTGGTCATGTTCTTACCATCACCTCCACTCCGTTTTAGCTGATCATACACCTCCATTTGATTGTTTACCCTTTTGAGGAACAACTACGATGAGTGATTCTGTTAGCCATCCTCTTAACACTGCCATGATTGGAAAATTCCAAACCTTACCTGGAACCAAATGCTACCCGAAAATATCACTCGTTCCTCAAAAAACGAGTCTCCTTTAAGCTCTTTTCATCTGACTCATAAAATATGAAAAGATTTCCAAGCACTTGGCCTCTCTAGCTTGTTACAGCTATCTAAAGTGCTATCCCTCCTCTAGATTTTAATCTTTTTGGACCTCAGGTATCATTACACAAAAATATCGAGTGCTTGTCTTGTTCGGATCGTTAAAACTATCAAAAATGCATCCCTTTCGTATTATTTTATACCTTTTATGACTTAAGGGATTATATGATGAAAAAGGATTACTGGAGTTTCCTTTTCATCCCTTTTCAGACTCTATAAAATTGAAAAAGACCAAGTTATCTTTGTCATTAAACTTGTTAAAACCAATAGAGACAAACTTGTCCATGCAGACAAGAACGAGTTTCACTATTCCTAGGCTCATTAAAACATAGCGACAGGTTTTCCCGAAGGGTAAATTATAGAACAAGCATATGTTATCCTCCTCAAGCTTGACAAAAATAAAGAGGTATTGGTCAGCAAGGACTGGGGAAAAACTAGGAAGAAAACTTTAAGAAACTTTATTGGTAGCAAGTTGCTCTTGAACATGACACTTTCACTCCATCACCATGATTGAGTCGGGTTGGGTTATTCCGTTCACCGGTCATATTACCATTGGTCCACCATACCATCCATTTTTGGGGTTAACGCTACCAATCCATTTCAGTGTCACTAATGTGTTCAAGAGAAGTCACTCAGAGAATTCACCAACCTAGCTTGTGTCTCATCCACTACAATACCTTCACCCTTAATTCTTTCATGACCACCACCCTGAACCCTATATCATCAGATAGTTTTCACCTCCACAAAATCATTTTCTTTATTCCGTGTCATAGATGTGGAATTCATTAAATCCCTCCTACGACGGGTCACTTCTTGTTGATGATAGCTCATTATCCAAGAATTCGACCTAGGAACAACCCTTTCAGTACTTTGAAGCTTGCATGCCTCAATAGCAAGCTTCTCACTTTCGGTGACAGGTTTACATCAATGTCCTTTAACCGAAAGATTTTGCGTGGTCTTTGATGCCAAGTCCCATTTTCACACCACATGAATTGTACTGTTGTACCTTGAGGGTCATCATCATTATCGGTGATTCCTCTCGCGCCTGTTAACAACTTAGATCATTGGCTGGTAATCAGGTGATGTCTTTCCATGTTCGACTCCAGAACATTTTTTCACATGGATCGACTTGTACCTCAGGCGAAGATTGAATGAGTTTGAAGACCCTGGATCTAGTTTCATCCATCTAGGCTACGATATATTCAGGAAAATAAAGACATAAAATGTACATCATTGCTACACAGATGATCATCCAAATCAAAGCATGATGGCTCTATCAGAATCATCAGTCTGCCACACAGACAGTTGTCTGTCCTATGTACATGAAAATCAATTTATAAAGCTGAGCATGGGAATGCCCACCTCAGCTATATAATGAAAATATTATGAAGATAATGTATTATATTGTATCTTATTATAGGTCGCCTTCCAATTCGAAAAACCTTGGATCCTCATGATAAAGCATTTCACCCAACATTAAAATATTTATGACCTCATGCTTTAGGGGGAAAATGTTATAGAAATATTTGGGCACTGCAACCCCAATCACATATGTCCATAAAACAAGGGCTTATGAGTCCCTAAAAGTGTTGTTTCACACCCTAAAGGAACAAGGTCAGCTGATTACATCATCTCCCAGAAGTTCTCCATGGAAAACTGCTAAGAACTGGTCAAAACTGGACCATACAAACTGCTCAGTGCTAAGGGTGCGATGTATCTCACCTGCCACATGCAAAAAGTGTGATGCATATTGAAAAGCCCATCTATAGGGTGCGATGGGCGAGAGTAGACAAATGGCAGAGACAGTTTGCAAGGGGGATGAT
>APFE031545564.1:0-25217 GCA_000404065.3 Pinus taeda | reverse complement strand
CAAAGAATGATGATAATAATGAGGAAAATTCCATTGTTTGTTGGAATGATTCAGAAAAGCAGTTGGATAGCTTGTCAAATAAATTTTGTGTAGTTGAGGATCAGTTGTTTGAAGATATAGAGTGTTATGATGATCATCAAAATAATCATGTCTTCTTTGACCCTATAAGTGAGTACATGGCAAAGCTTTGCACACCAGTATTTCATTTTCATTTGCATTATGAAGATCGGGTACATTATAAGTTGATTTGGTCATCTCACTATCATGGTTATTTTGAGGTCGAATGCAGTCAAGAGCCTCCAATATCAGAAAGGACAATTGATTGGCTTTATTGGAAATATGATGTTGCTTGAGCTACAAGTGGAGCTTGCAGCTGATAGGGTAGGTAGGAATGTGCAAATAAGCTCGGGGTAGGATGACTAAGCATCTGTTTCAGTAGGTGCAGTTGGAATTCTTCGTTTAGAAATCATTAAAGGCTTGAAGAGCAAATTGGGCAGAAGTTCAAAGTTTTCTTCTAGAGTATGGATAGCGGCACTAGAGCTACAGGTTCTTAATGTACCACAAGGGCACACTATCCCTAGTGGAGCCACTGTTATCACTGTAAAACTTCCTTAAAGGATTTGGAAAACTTACATGGTTTCTCAATTCTTGTATCAGTTATGGTCAAGTCATGGTGAAGTCATTTTTATGTTTTAGGGTCTAATTCATAGGGTTAGAGTCTCATGTCCATATTCAAATAAAGTTTCATAGCCTCATTCCATGTCCTAAAAGCCTCACCATGTGTTTTGACATCAATTTGATTCCAAAGGATTCATGTTAGTCTTGGTCTATTCTTTCCATGGTTGTTTCCGTGTCTAAGATCTATAAAAGAGTCTTGTTGGTATGGTCAAATAGAGTCAACACTCCGTTCTTGCCCATCACTGGTCCCACATCACCTAACATTCCATGTGTCAAACTTGTGTCAAGGTTTTCATAGTTAAAAACTCACTCTAAGTGTTTTCGCAGCGCGCTACGAAACCCCTGTAGCAGCCTGTTTTAGCAGAGAAAAACTGTTTTTACTAGTCAACTTACAGAAGCTTCCTTGAGAAGCTGAGAACTCCATTTTGCAAACTGGAAGAGGTTTTTCTTCCTAACATGCTGCACTACAAAAACCTCTTTCAGTTTCTTCAAATTAATTCTGAGGTGGGAGGAATTTATGGTTGAACTTGCGCTACAAAACTGCTGTAAGTGCAGTTTTTCACAAACAGACTTTTCCTGTTTATCACCTGTTGTTCAAAGACTTATTTTGGGCGGTAGGAACAATGTTTCAAAAAATCAAGAGAGGTTTTTGTTCAGCATGGACTGATTCAAAAAAGTGTCCTTCAGTTTTCTCAAATTCATTCTGATCTGGGAGAAACGGGTGACCAAATTTGCGCTACAAAACTGCTGTAGGTGCAGTCTTTCAGAAAACGGATTTTTCCTGTTTGCCACGTGTTTTTCAAGGACAGTTTCTGGACAGCTGGAGAAATGTTTTAAAAAACCAGGAGAGGTTTTTGTTCTGGACAACATGGGCTTCAAAACCTCCTTCAGTTTCATAAAATGTGTCATGGATGAAGAGATAAAGGCTCTGTCACATGTGCCATTTTCAGGGATCCTAAACCCTAAAAACAGGGAAACATGTTCCCTAATTTCTAGGGTTTGTCTTCAGCAGTCAGATGACCACGTGGGAGGCTTAATCAAATTCGACTTAATGGAGTGTTAGGTGTCAAAGAATGCTTTTAATGTTTAGATATGTTTGTTGTAATCATAATAAGGAGTTACACTCCTAGTTGTATTAGGTCTCTAGGACTCCTAGTTAGGTGTCAATTGCATTTAATAGTTAGTTTTAAGTATCATTAAGTGTCATAATAGGATGAATTCGAATTCCCCTCATGCTTGAGGAGGAATCCAAGTTATGTAAAGAGCTCTATATATAGCTGAAGCATCAATGTACTCAGGGTTGGAAATTTTATGAGAAAAGCTTGTATTTGGCTTATGTAAGACTCATTTTAAGTAACACATGTTTGGCTTTACTTCTCAGGATTCATGAGGGATTTGTTATGTTCAGAATATATCTGTTTGTCCTTTTCTTAATTGTTGCAGTGTTATGGATGTATAATCACTCAGAATTCACTGAATGTGCTCTGACTTCCTGTATACATTTATAAACTGTGTGGTCCTATATGATTTTATGTTCTGAATGTTTAAATGCTGAATGCCCTGACTTCCATGTAAGGTTGAGTTCATTGTATATTGAGGTGTTGTTGACTCCATAAGCCCAATGGATAGTTGTTAATGTGTTTCCACCATTCATACTTTTCACAATTGTTTTACAAGAGTTAGCCATCTTATCTATAATCAAAATCATTAACCCATTTAGAGAGATCCCTCTCAGGTTGAGGAGGCTAAGCCTCAGCCTAAAGTAGGTTTGAAATAGTTACTTAGAGTCAACTTGACCAGCAGCCTATCAGGATCTGATTTTGAGATAACATTTTGGTGCGTCTGCCAGGAGCCTGAAGATTATTCATTCCCGAAATCAAAGAGACTGAACTTCTGAAGGTAGCAGGAGCTCAGGAGAATTTTCGAGGCTGCAAATCTACCTTGGCGATTCCATTGTTGAAGAATTCGAAATTCATAGATTCATGGTGATTCCACTGGAGTTATGAAGGACTCAGATGCTACCATTCTTATTTCAAGGTATGCATGCATAAATTTTTCAGGAATTCATGGTTTTCCAAATCATTTTCCCAAGGATGCATATTTTCTAAGGAATGGTCCAAAATTCAACAGAGAAAATTTGAGTTTAACTTTGAAGCATATATCAGATTTATTTGATTTTATTAAGCTTCTTAGAGTTAAACATGAGGATGTTTGCATCATGTTGTTCTATGATTCATTTCAAGCGAAGTGTAAACGGTGGATTGAAAGCTTTCCTGCCAAATCCATCAAGTCATTTGAAGACTTGTGGTATATGTTTTTGGATGAATGGATGGATAGATCAGAAGAGTTGGCAAATTCTCCTTCAGTTCAAGGTTTCAAACAATGGAATAATGATCATGGTAATGGAGATACAAATGAAAATTTTTCTTTGTCTTTGTCTTCTTATCTAAAATCATTTGATTGCAAGGGAGAAGATAAGATGAAATTTTTAGATGAAGTTGCTGAGGACATTGAGAAAGACATTGAAGGTTTAGAAGGTCAAATTCAGGCATATAGTTTTCATAATCATGATCATTATTTTCAGAAGCTTTCTATGACAGAACACAAGGAAAGAATGTTGGTTCCTTTCTCTTTCACGATTGAGGAACTGTACATTGTTGTTGAAAATCAGCTTGCACAGCTAGAAAGTTACAAGAATCATCAAGCTGATCAAGTATTCTAGGATCCTATAGCTAAATACATGGAAGAGTTTTACTCTCCAGTGTTTCAGTTTTCCTATGAAAATCAAAAGCTATTTCAGTGGAAGTGGTCATCGCAATATCATAACGGCTCTGAACTCCAATGCAGTCAAAGAAATCCAATATCAGATAAGACAAATGATTGGCTACATTGGAAATTTCACATTGATTGAGCCAAAAGAAATTTGAATTGTTAGGGTAGGTAGGTAGGAATATGCAAATAAGCTCAAGGTTGACTAAGCATATTTTTTTTTAGTAGATGTAGATTTCTTTCTCCTACAGTGATCATCAAGCTTAAGCCCGAGGTGAAGGCCCCAGAAGCTTGAAGGGGATGATTGTCAAGCAAATTTCATTTTGTCATAAATGGATAAAGCACTGGACCTGCGAGTTCTTAGTGTACTACAGGAGCACACTATCCCTAGTGGAGCCATTGTTATCACTCAAGAAAAATTTCTAAATTGTTCACATCAGTTCGAGTGTTTGCCAAAGGCACATAAATCCTTTTTAGCAGTTTCGCTGCGCAACATGCTTTAAAGTAATTTCGTAGCACCTAATTCATATTTTGCACTGGATGCACTACGAAATTGTGGATTTGTTCGAATCCATAGCCATTTTTTCACAGCTGTCATATCCATCAAATTGCATCAACAGTTGTCAGCTATCAGGTGAGGCAGAAATTCAAACAAGTACAGGAGGTACCACCAAGGGCAGAAGAAACAGGTTGAAGACTTAAAGATACAATTGAACCAGCAAAAAGGATCTCCATAAAGAAATTTCAAAGTTTTGGTAGTTTTGCTTGGTATAATATTTTCAAACATTCCCATTCAGTTTGGGAAGGTATTGAAACAATCAAAAGAATATTTTAATAGAAAAGTGGTCAAATAGAAAATTTTTGGATTGAAACTGTGATTTTTGAAATTACACAGCAGTTTCGCAGCGCGCTGCGAAACCCCTGTAGCAGCCTGTTTTAGCAGAAAAAACTCTGTTTTCTGCGTTTACTAGTAAATTTATAGAAGGGATTCGGAGCAGCTGAAAACTTAATTTTGAAAACTGAAAGATAATTTTATTCCTAACATACCAAGCTACAAAAACCTCTTTCAGTTTCTTCAAACTCATTCTGAGATGGGAGGAATTTATGGTTTAACGTGCGCTACAAATCTGCTGTAGGTGCAATTTTTCATCTCCTGTTTGACACGTGTTTTTCAAGGACAGTTTCTGGACAGCTGGAGAAATTCTTTAAAAAACCAGGAGAGGTTTTTGTTCTGGACAACATGGGCTACAAAAACCTCCTTCCGTTTCGTAAAATGTGTCATGGATGAAGAGATAAAGGCTCTGTCCCACGTGCTATTTTCAGGGATCCTAAACCCTAAAAACAAGGAAACATGTTCCCTAATTTCTAGGGTTTGTCTTCAGCAGTCAGATGACCACGTGGGAGGCTTAATCAAATTAGACTTCATGGAGTGTTAGGTGTCAAAGAATGCTTTAAATGCTTAGATAAGGTTGTTGAATCATAATAAGGAGTTACACTCCTAGTTGTATTAGGTCACTAGCACTCCTAGTTAACAGCTAGTTCTAATTAATGGTTTGTTTTATGGTTAGAAGAGGTGTCACTGATGGCAAATTCGATTTCTCTTGATGAGGGATGATGGAATCCTATTTTTAAATGCTTTATATAGAGCATGAGGTCGAATTAGCAAAGGGTTGGAGATTTTTTGGCTCAACTGCTGCTTTATGCTATGAACTATAATCAGTAATGCAGAGAGGTTTTCTTGAACAGATCTAAGTTCTCATGGAGTTAATCCTTTCTTGATCTATATGTTATTTTGATAACTAGCAGTAGGTCTTATTGTTAATACTCAGAATTCATATCTAATGCTCTGACTTCCTTTAACAATAAGATGGCTGTGTTTTATATTTGAACCACCAGCACTAGATTACATTGTTATTGTTCAGAATTCACAACCCTGTGCTCTGATTTCTTTTAATGATGGAATGATTATGTTGAGAAATAGATCTCATTGCTATTACTCAGAATTCATAATCTTATGCTCTGACTTCCTTTAGTAATGAGATGAATGTGTCTTTCCATAATCTTGTGAGTAAATCACCTTTGAACTATCAGCAGTAAATTTCATTACTATTACTCAGAATTCATAATCCTATGCTCTGACTTCCTTTAGTAATGGAATTATTGTGATGACCTATTTCCTTGAGTGAATTATAATTGTTTGAAAACCCCATTTGCCTCAGCTTTCATGTCAAGAAACCTTGCCACTAAATTTATTGACTTGTTGACTCCATAGCCCAATGGTAGCAAGCCTTCATCTTTTCAACCTACAAACACACAAACCCAAGATAGAGTTAGCCATCTATATTATCATCAATCAATATCATTAATCCTTTGAGAGAGCCCTCCCAGGCTGAGGAGGCTAAGCCTTAGCTAAAAGATTGGTCTGAAACAGTTACACAGAGTCTACTTGATCAGCAGCCCTTCAGAGACTGATTTTGTGATAACAGGGTGCAAGATAGGTACCTCTAATTTTGGAAATAGAGTTTGTGGAGTTGACCTTTTACTGAAAGCTCAAATGCTTCACCGTCCATATTTTTGAGTAGGTAGATATTATTTACTTCCTCTTCTGAAATTTTGAAAGGGTCTAACTAGAGTGGATCTAATTTTCCATGTTTTCCTTTTTCCTATTGTCAAACGTCCCATCGGAGAACAAAATCTCCTAGTTGAAGAGGTCAATCCTCTACCTTCTTGTAAAACAAGGATTTCATCTTCTGTTGGTAATTTGCCAATTTATCCCCAACCTGTTATCTGCTTTCATGAAGCTCAACCAGTTGGTTTATCCTTTGTGTCAAGGTAGTTACCGCTTCCTCAACTTCCTACATTTACTTTTCCACTAGCATTACCTATTGGATTGGGAAGATTGCAACCTTTCCATACACTAGCTCGAAAGGTGATTTTACAGTGGATCACTTAGGAGTTACTCGGTTAGCCCAAAGGTAAAAATTCAATTGGGAGTCCCAGTTCCTCTGATTCTCAGTGATGGTATTCTTCAAATCCACAAAATTCATCGGCTCATGTTAGAAATTCAATATCATCATCAGGCACTCAACTACCTATTATCCTCAAGGTAACAACTTGGCTGATAATATGTTTTCCTCCATAAACTTAATTACCATTGAGTCCATAGTGTTTATGGTTGGGATAACCTCTACCCACTTGGTGAAATAATTTGTGGCTATTAATATCCACTTATATTTGTCACTAGAAGGTGGGTTTATTTCTCCTATGAAGGATGGTCCCCACTGTCTGAAGGGTTCTTCGACGTGCACTAGAATCAAGGGAAGAGGAGAAAATTTTTGACTCTCAAGAAAGAATTGGCACTTTTGACATGACCTAACCTGCGAATGAACATTTCCAAACAATGTAGGCTAGTACAATCTAGCCTCGAGGATTTTGTGAGCTGTGGTCTTCTAGCTGTAATGGACACCACAAACTTCTCCATGAAATTCTTCAATCACTTTATGAGTTTCGCCTTCTACCAAACATAACAACATAACTCCCACTAGGTCCTTCTAGTAGAGTTGACCATTGGATATGATATACTTTTGAGATTGCAGTCTCAGAGTTTTGTATTTGGATTTATCTACCCCTAGTGGGCAACTCAAGAATAACAGATAATGGATGATATTCTTATACCACTGTGATCCCTCATATTTAGCATAGATATTTTTCTCTGATGTTTTAATCTCGTTCTGTTGAACCAATATTCTGGCTTCCTTTCTTATCAGGTTTATCCCTAAAGCTTGGCAATTAGATTCTGATAAAACAATGGCAAACCCCTAACCTTTTATGAGCTTAGTAGGGTTTATGTCTAACTCATATTCGTGTATATTTTAAATCCACCTACCCATTTTTTCTTCACTGTCTCCTTCAACACTATTGTTGCGAAAAATGTTGTGGTTTCTGATTGTAGCACATACATTCGAAATACCTTCAAAGGCTTAACTAGCGCATATGATTTTTTCTCGAAGATGTTATATTTCGGTTAAGCATCCCTTAGGACTTGGCTGAAGAAAGTGATGGGCTATGCATAACCATATTTATTCTTCTATAATGGAACTACGATAATAGTATGCAGAGAAAAAAATAAAAGATATACAAAGGCACTGAGTAGTCAGGGTTGACTAGTACTGGGCTTCAACCAAAGCGTCTTTAATTCTAGTTAAAGAATCTCAGTGGGAAAGGCTCCACTTGACTTCATTTTCTTTTTTTAGCATATCTCTAATATCCTTTACTATTTTTGCATAGTTGGGTATGAGCCTCCTCAAGAAATTGATTCTCCCCAAAAAGGCTTGGACCACTTTCTTATTTCTGGGTAGAGGAACATGACAGATAGCTTTGACCTGCTTAGGATCGATTTTCAATCCTTCTTCCGCTAATATGTGTCCTAGTAGCTTCCTCTCACTGAGGGTGAACTGATATTTCTTGGGATTCAAAGAAAAACCATACCTCCTGCATTTCTCGAAGGTGAGTTCCAAGTGGAGGTTGTGTTCTTCATCGGTCTTAGAGAAGACTATGATATCTTCCAAATAGACCACTATGAACTTGTCTTGATCCCCTACAAAAGTTATATCCATAGCTCTTTGAAACATGGCCCCTACATTAATAATAACGAAATGCATGCAAGCGTACATGAATGTTCCCCACGGGGTGTTAAAAGTAGTGTTCTTCTAATCGTCAGGGTGGATTGCCACTTGGTTGTAACCAGAGAACCCATCCATCATGGACACTCTAATTGACCCAACCACCTTCTGCAATATGCAATCCATCTAAGGCAGTGGGTAGTTGTCTTTCAATGATTCCCTATCAAGGTTCAATAAATCTACACATAGCCTTATTTCTCCATTCGTTGTCTAGACTAGGACTAAGTTGGCAACCCACTCTGAATACCTTAAAGGCACTATGATTTTAGCTTGTATAAGTTTCCTCACTTATTTTTCAATGGAGGGGAGTAAGAGTGGATTAATCTGCCTGAGCTTCTACTTGCATGGTTTTATTCCACCCTTTAAAGGAATATTATGCTCTATGATGTTAGTATCAAATTCTTTTAAGTCCTCATAAGACCAAGATAAAACATCCTTATAGGTTTTGAAGAGATTTAAATACCTTTGTTAATATTGTGAAGGGATTCATTTTTATAGTTTTCGCATCCGAGGTTCATCCTTTGAGCTGATATTCCAATATTCTACCTATTCATCGATCTCTGGAGCCATTGGTTTGGAGGTTACATCATCCTTATTAAATAATATTTCTATTGGGACTAGCCCACTAGCAATGTTATTCCCTTTTAGTTGTAAAATTTTATGTCCAATCACTGTGCCTTCCTATGAAGTGGGTTCTTGATATACCTCTTTTTCCTCTCCTTCATCAATGGTTGAGTTAGCGAACTCCCCAAATACTTCTATAAATCATTTGATCTTCTCATCATTCTTGAATACCTGCGAGTGCTTGACATGATCAGGTGTAGAGGGTCTATATCTGACCTCCACCTTGTACCTGAGAAGTGGATTTTGAGGGGGTTTGAAATTTCTTGATTCTATAGCAAGAGAACCAGCCATTATGTTTCTTTATTTGGGTATAAATTGGATATTAAAGGCGAAGAAGAAGTTATCAATCAAATCCCATACTTCTTTCTGATAAGTTCTCAATCTCGGGTGTTTAGCTTGGCACTGATCTCTGATCTTATTTACTATTAGCTCAGAGTCCCAATGCATAGTTAAGCATTCAATATGCATATTCCTTACTTTTGTATCCCAAGGAGCAATGCTTGATACTCTGCCACGTTGTTGGTTGCCTCAAACTCTAGCTTGAATGAAAGGGGTATCAGGTTGTTGATGGGCCTCTAAATTAGGCATAAATTAAGACCCATGCCTCTAATTTAAAACATAAACTAAGGAATATAACCATCCTTTAGCACATTAAACCTCTCTTTTTGCATTAGATAATTTATTTTTAACTTTAATATATTCATTAGGAAGGTTTATGAAGAATTGAATATTTGTGCCTAACATTATTTATTTTTTGTGGAATATTATGAGAATATTGGACAGATTATGAAGAGTTGGAGGAGGAGATAATTTAGGGACTTATTCCCTACTACTAGAGGATCAATAATAAATAATATGTCAACAATATATTATGAAATTATGGCACAAATTGTGGAACTCCAATGATTGAGAAAATCTACGAATGTGTTCCACTAATCAAGGGAGAAAATCCACCAATCAAGGGAGCATATCCACTAATCAAGGGATTTCGGTGGGGAAAGCTACCTCCATCCATGGAGAATGATTTTTAATCATCTTTTATAAGTAAAAAAGTTGAATTTTCCTCTAGGGAATGATTGAGAAAATCTAGGATTGTGTTCCCTCCCATTTAATGAAAATTCCTAGTATTGGGGACTAGATTTACTAATCAAGGGATTGTGGTGGGGAAAGCTGCCTCCATTCATGGGGAATGATTCGTAATCATTTTTTATAAGTAAAAAGTAGAATTTTCCTCTAGGGGGATATTTTCATTAGTGTTATTGTGGAGAGAGCTTGTATTTTTGCAACTCTATTGTATTTTCTTGCAAGGATGTAATTCTATTGATGAAAATAATAAAGATTTGTGTCATGTTCAGCTTTTAAATCTTGTTATCCTCCATAGGTCTCTGATTTTCCTTTGGATTGGCCATCCCAGGAGCATCAGAGCCCTTTTTTATCATTTTCTTTCCTTCTTTTCAATGCTTATTCACATGCATCTCTAGTTTTTATTTCTTTCTATTTCTACATTTAGTATTAATGATTTCTTGTTGTAATATTAAGTTAAATGGTTGATCTAAGTTCTTTTGTAGGATGAAAAACATTATTTCATCCTTGGAAAAGATTTGGAAGTTCATAGTAATCGTTTGACAGCTTGGATTAGTCTTCTTATTCCCAAATCTAGATTGTTGGATGTCCTTTTTAGCAAAGAACAATCAATTTCTGCTATTTTTTAGATCTTGCTAACAAGATTTAATAGAATTGATTCCACTTGCATTAGATCACAAAGACATTCTAGTTCATAAAAACAATTACCGCATTGCATTTACACTTGATTTGGTTAGGCATTTCGTAGATTTACTAGCTCACTAGTTCTCGAATTTCTAGATTTTCGACTAGTAATGTTGTTTTACTTTTTTAGACTGGGTTAATAGAGGTATTTTTGAGTGATTCCACTTGGAATGGGGGCCTAAGACATCATATTCAGTAAAAAAAAAATTCCCATCCAATTTATATTTGATTTTCTTGGTCATTCGATGAATTATAGTGAATTTTCACATCCTGTAGGAAACTTCTCAAAGCTTTCTAAGCAAATCCATCCATCTCCCACTTTGGTTTTGAGTTTTGAGTGATCGTAGGAATTTTCTCACTCCATTCCACCCATATACCACCTTCCCTAAGCCTTCTATCACCTCTATAACCTTCCATTTTTCTCTCAGTTGTATCCTATATGTTTTTAGGGGATCTTGTAGGTTTTCAATACATCTTGTAGGTTTTCTTGAAATGAACTCTTTTGAGGCTGAATTGAGAGACAACCTTTAAGAAGTCATCAAAAAATCTCCCAAGGGTATCCCACACCATCCAACCATCTCCTAACCCTTCCATCCATCCTCCAACATCCTTAATTCACCTGCCATGTCAACAAAAGAAATTAGTTTGCATACTTGATTTTGCATGAAAAGGAAAAAAGACAAAAACAGATTTATTTCAGTCCCTTTACTTGCACATTAGTGATGTTTTATGCTTCTTACTTCCATACTTAGATAGTAGCATTCGATTCACTATCATTTAGCATTATTTCAAAGCATATCTTATTGGAAGTTAATTAGGAAATGGTGTGATTTAGCATTGAATTTCCGTCTCTTTCCTTGCACTTTCTTGAAATAGGTTAAGGTTCCATTTCAAACATTTCATTTTCTGAAATTAGTTTAGGATTTGACTTCACTACATATTACATCATGACAGCAAAGGAAGAACACATTGTATGCCGCACATATAGTTCCAACACCTCTTAAGTTTGTATGAACCCCGGGTTGATAATTAAAGTCAGTAGCCTTGGGAGTTGTAGCATTCTTGTTGCAATACTGAGCTCATCATTTTTTAGTGCCATTGTAGAGGAGGTGTCAAAGTATGCATTGTTTTCTTCCCTAGTTGATTCATTTCCTTTTTAATTTTTTCAAAAAAAAAAAAAAATTGCATTAGGCATATATCATTTCAAAAATAGAAAAGTGCATTACATTAGTGTTTTCATTCAATTATAACAACAACAAAAAAAATATCCAACACCAACCCACCCCCACAATTGATCATTTGGTCCAGTAAGAGCCACATCACCATTCACTTTTGCAGGTAGAAGAAGAAAATGGTAAATAATGTAGAAGAAATGGATGGAGATGATGACAATGAGGAAGATCCTCTCGGATTTCCCATTCAAGATACTGATGGTAGTGTGCACATGAACAACATCCCTCCCTATTTTCTTCCAAAATTTCATGGTCTAAGGTTAGAGGATCCAGAAACTTTTCACTTTGAATTTGAGATTGTTTGTAGATCTTATGGTTACTTATTCAAAACTCAAAAACTGAGATTATTTCCGGCAACTTTGAAGGATAGAGCTCTTAAATGGTTCATGAGTTTAGGGACTAATTCAATAAGATCATGAAATCACATCCAAAAGATATTTATAGAAAAATATAAGGATCATGATCTTAAAGAGCAAATATTTAGAATGAATCAAAGAGAAGATGAGATTCTAGAGGATCTAATAGAGAGGTTCATGTATAATGTTAGGAGGGAAAAACTACATCATTTAGGATTCGACACACTAAAAACGCTCTTACTTAGAACAATTAGATATGAATGGATTGATCTCCTTAATATCATGAGTAGAGGTTATGTATACCAATTATCACTTGATGAAATTGGGAAACATGAAAACAAATATCAAGAGGAAAAGTAAGACTAGGTAAATCAGCACCAAGGTCGGTAAGTCAAGCTAAACTTGGAATTTTTTTTTATGATTTTAAAACAAAAATTCTTAGCATTCTAACAAAACAAGTAGAAATGTTAAGAATGAAAGATGAAGGAAAAGGAAATGTTGATATTTGTGTTGTTGAATCACATGATGTTAAATGTTGCTCCTGATTACCAAGGTTGAAGGAAGTTCAGCAAGAGGACAATGGAGCAAGTCAATTTCCAATGCAACAATGTTATGTAGCTCCAAGAGGACCATGGTAGCCTATTCAACCTGATATGATGCAAGAGCCTAATCCACAAATTCAATATTATTCACATCCACCTCAAAGTAATTGGAACACACCCTTTTGTTGGCAACATTGGCCATCTCAACCCCAAAACAAATCTTGGCAACAAGGTTGGAAAGGAACTTATGGGAGCCATCCACAATATCCTTAGTATTTTCCTCAATATCCTCCATACCAAAATCCATGTTATCCTTACCATTCACTTCCACCACATACACAACCCCATCCACATCCATCTCAAATATACACTCCCACTCAACTACGTGTACTACCATTTCCAAACCCACACATTGAGGTATATCAACCCACTTACAATGCCGAGGTACACCACTTCCAAAAATATCCTCTTGAACTCAGTGGTGCTCATCATAGCTCAAGAAGAGTATTGCAAAAAAGAGATTCTCGTGATATCATTGAAGGACTGCATCCAAAAGAAGAAGATTTGAAAGAGAAGATCAAAGAACCATGGGTTGTAATTGATGAAGAACAAACATCAAAATTAGACATTAAGAAATCTCCCTCATGGTTACCATCAAATCCTCCATGTATTCAAGAGAACAATCAGCCAAAAGAGGAAGATTTGAAGGTCATGGTAGAAGAAGACATGAAGAATGATCCAGATTTGCAAAAGGAATAGAGTCATCACAACTATATTGAAATATGGTTCCAAAAAATCACTAAGTTGCACCATCACTCTCTTCCTCAACTATGCTTGATCCTTTCAAAGTCAAATTATTTGGTCTCTGAAATCTAGGTACATGTCAAAGCATACATTTCAAGCCTCCACATCATTTTTTCCGTCATCTTGATGTGCACATGGCTCCATTGGAAGTCTTCTTATACTTGAAAGTGATCTTGTTTTTCAAGTAGGGGAGGGTAGATTTTTTTTTTTTTGAAAAATAAGAGAAAAAAATAAAAATCTTAGGTGAAAACCTCCTTGGAGGCACCTCCGATTGGCTCATTTATTGAAAACCTCCTTGAGGTGATGAATGGATTGGGAGAAAAAAAAAGAGAAAAAAAAAAGATCTAAGGTGAAAGCCTCCTTTGAGGCACCTAGGTAGACCTACTAGTTGAAAATCTCATTGAGGCGGCTAGTAGGCCTACAAGAAAAAAAAAAGAATCCTTGCTCCATGCATGCATGTACTCTCCAACATCTACAAGCAATAAGAACAAGTTGGTACCAAAAGGAAGATTGGTCAAGCCTAGTCAAAAGAAGTCAAATTTTGACTTTTCCTACTTCACTCAAATGCTCCAACAAGGCCAAGGCCATGCCAATCCATCACCCTCATCCATTTTCACCATCCACCCATCATTCTCAAACTTCTACCACTCATTTTCCTTGTTGTCCTAAAAAACTACAAGATGCTCTGTTTTACTACAAGATACAAAAATACATAGAGCAGAAATTTGTTTTTCCGTCAATTGAAAACTATGCATCCATTTGCCAAGTTGTTTCAGAGGGATATGCATATGGATGATGGTAACATGCTCAAGGAATTTCAGCAAATTCCAGTGCACGGTTTCCAAGAAGTTGGCCTCCATCACCTTCAACCATTTTTGCATTTTCTCATTATTTGTGCATCCATTTAAAAGGTTGTTTCATGGGGATATGAATATGGATGATGGTAACATGTTGAAGCAATTTCAGCAAATTCAAATGCACGGTTTCCAAGAAATCTGCCTCCATCACCTTCAACCATTTTTAGTTTTTCTCAATATCCGTGCATCCATTGACCAAAATTTTTCTATGGGGAGGTGCATAATGATGATGTCAACATGCTCAAAAAGTTCCAACTCAATCTAGTTTATTGTTTGGGAGATATTGACAAAACAAGTTGGTATCCTGTAAACCTATAGGATATAGAACAACACCTACAAGATTGGCAGTGGGCAGTTTCAAAGGAGATCTAGAGGTCAAAGAAGCTCCTCTAGAGATGAAAAATAGCATCAAAATCGTCAACATCACCATCCAACACCTGCACATCAATATCAACTCAGCAGAAGCATGCATGTCTCTCCAAAAACCATCGGGGAGGTACAGGTATGCAATATTCTTGACCTCTTCTCTTGAGCATATTATAGTTAGAAATTTGTTGTCAATGCATGAGAGATGAAGATTTATAAGCTAAGGATCGGTTAGAAGTATCACCCACCTTCAAATAGTTGATTTCAGCTCACTCCTTCACTCATGCAATGTTGAAAATTCAAATTATGAAGGGTGATGATTTCAAGGAATGAGGACAATAGTTAAAACAAGAATTTTTTGCGAAGGCCAACATTAGCAAGAAGGATAGTCAAAGAGAAAAGGAGGATCACAAAGAGACCCTTGTCACTCAAATTTTTATTTTACCACTCATTACCATTCATTCCTCCACCATTTATGTCATTTTTTCCACTCCTTTACTTCAGTTTACAAAGGGACTGTGTTTTCTACGAGATGATCCTGTAGGAATTACAGTGACCCAGAAATCCTACAGGAGGAAATCCTAAGGCAAATAAATGAATTTCTATGCCAATAAAATTCACCCCTTCATCATTCCATCACCATACCTTGTCCTCCATCATCACCCCTGCATTCCCCCTTAAAAACAAAATCAGTTTAAAAAAAAAAACAAAATCAGTCTTCGAAAAGAAGGGAAATAGGGAGGCATATAGGGCATCACCTGAGTATTCCTTGTTCTCTGTACTCCTAGTCTTTCTCTCCATCCATGTAACCATCTCAGAAAAGTGCATGATTAAAATTTTTGAGGGGGAAGCAGCTACAGGACATCTTGTAGGAAATCCTATAGCAACCTATCCCATATAATACAAATCATAATAGCAGCAAGCCTGCAACATGATGATCCAAGAGCAGAAGGAGCTCCAAAGTAGTAGTACCACCACCATATTCAACCACAGATACCTACACAAACAAAGGAGTCATCAGAAAAAAACAAGAAAGGGAAGAAGACTCTCATACAGTTAGAAGACCCTGAAAGAGGAGGAATGACTACTACAGGAAGGCAAAATCTTGCTACAAGAAGGAAGAAATGAAAAAATTACGCTAAACCCTAGGATGGCAATGATTTTTCAAAGAACTCCAAGGTGATTAGGTAGTCACCTATGGCACAAAAGAGAAGAAGAAGGAAACAAAAGGAAGTGGGGCATTCTCCATGAAAATAGAACTCAAACTCCAGTGATAAAAAGAGGGTTTCCAAGAGGTCTCTAGTCTCTTTCTTGATTTTGTCTAAGGCATAAATGATGTTATAGAAACAAGAGAAAGGAATGGAAGTCAATTAAGGGCCTTCCCTAACCTCAAACTATCATTTATGCTCAAAACTGGTATCTTGTAGTTTTAATAGGGTTTCCTGTTCTTTGATGGGAATTACTACATGATGACCTAGTTCTCATCTAAAGGCAATTTGAAGGTTTTAGATGTGTCCAAATGGTGGAAGAAGGTAGCAAAAGGTTGATAAGGATATGGAATAACTTACAAAACAAATAAATATTCAAGAACTCATCTTGAATAAGTGCAAGTAAGCAAGCCAATGGTCTCACGAAACAATGATTTTTCTTTGAATAAATATGTTTTTTGGCTTTTCCTTGCAGAGGTTACAACAAATATTCTTAATGCACAAGAGAGAGGCCACCAGGGCCATGGATGAGGCACAACGAGGTCACTAAGTTGCTTAGAGGATGAGCAACACTTTCAGCATGGGGTATGATGGGCCTCTTACTTAGACATAAATTAAGGCCCATGCCTCTAATTTGAAACATAAATTAAGGCATATGACCATCCTTTAGCACATTAAACCTATCTTTTTGCATTATATAATTTATTTTTAACTTTAATATATTCATTAGGAACGTTTATGAATAATTGAATATTTGTGCCTAATATTATTTATTTTTTGTGGAATATTATGAGAATATTGGGCAGATTATGAAGAGTTGGAGGAGGAGATAATTTAGGGACTTGTTCCCTACTACTGGAGGATCAATAATAAATAATAAGTCAACAATATTTTATGGAATTATGGCACAAATTGTGGAACTCCAATGATTGAGAAAATCTAGGAATGTGTTCCACTAATCACGGGAGCAGATCCACCAATCAAGGGAGCAGATCCATCAATCAAGGGATCTCAGTGGGGAAAGCTTCCGTCATCCATGGGGAATGATTATTAATCATTTTGTATAAGTACAAAGTTGAATTTTCCTCTAGGGAATGATCGAGAAAATTTGGGAATGTGTTCCCTGCCATTTAATGCAAATTCCTAGTATTGGGGACTAGATAAACTAATCAAGGGATTTTGGTGGGGAAAGATTCCTCCATTCATGGGGAATGATTACTAATCATTTTTCATAAGTACCAAGTCAAATTTTCATCTATGGGGAGATTTTCATTAGTGTTATTGTGGAGAGAGCTTGTATTTTTGCAGCTCCATTGTATTTTCTTGCAAGGATGTAATTCTATTGATGAAAATAATGAATATTGGTGTCATTTTTAGCTTATAAACCTTGTTCTCCTCCATAGGTCTCTGAGTTTCCTTGGGCTTAGCCATCCCAGAAGCCTCAAGGCCCTTTTGTATGATTTTCATTCATTCTTTTCATTGCTTATTCACATGCATCTCTAGTTTTTATTTCTTTATATTTCTACATTTAGTATTAATGATTTCTTGTTGTAAGATTGAGTTAAATGGTTGATGTAAGATATTTTTTAGGATCACAAGCATTATTTCATCCTTGGTGTTATACATGAATAGTGTCCACACGGATGCTTCTATTCCCACTAAGATGGGTGGCTATCTTAGAAACAAACAATAAAAGTCTACTATTGATTCCTTTTATGAAAATAGATGAGAGGAGAACCAAGAGGGCCAACCTGAGTCTTGCGCTCGATTCCCTCTCCTTCTTGATAGAGTTTTTCTGCTCGTTGTTTGTCTGCTCAGATTCAAAAGGACCTGTAGAATCACAACAACATACTACTATGCAAGAAACAAGGATTTAATTCATAAATAATGCAGGATCAGATGTACATTAACCATATACAAGCATATATAAATACGTACACCAGAATATGGAGGGAAACAAGAATAGCTTTATTCAGATAAAAAGTAGCAAGAGGATTACAACCATGAGCAGCTCTGACCTAGCATCATCCTCTACCTAAGAAGCCCTTCTTTCACCTCAAGCAAAGAAAAATGAACCAACACTGTGAATGTACACCAAAATACAAAAAACACTTCTCTATAAGTTACAAAATTCGAGCCTCTCCCTTCTTGGATCTCTATGATGAGGGATCCATATATAGATTTTTGCAAAGGTGTGAGTAAACTATGGGTTTTTGATTAGTGTCCTCTCTCTGATAGTTCTTGGTTCCACTTGGAGATTTTATTGATCTCTTACTCATCCTTGAGCAAATTCTAAGAGGTAAGTGTCATATGAGAAGTTTCTAGAAGATTCCTTGATCATCCACTTAGTGATTGTCTCCGCCACTTGTCTATTCTCATCCATTTCACCCTGTAGAAGGAATTTTCAGTATGCATCGCACCTCCCGTGTGTATTAGGTGCTACGCATCGCACTCTCTGCACTGGGCTTTCAGTATGGTCCAATTTTGACCGTTTATGAGTAGTTTTCAGTGGAGATCTTCTGGGAGATGATGTAATCAGTTGATCTTGTTCCTTTAGGCAGTGAAGCAACACTTTTAGGGACTTAGGAGCCCTTAGTTTATGGACATTTATGATTGGGGTTGAAGTGCCCAAAAATGTCTATAACAGCTGCCCCCTAAAGCATGAGGTCATTAATCTTTCTGATGTCAGGTGAAATGATTTACTATGAGGATCCGAAGTTTTTCCGAGCTGGGAGGTGACCTGTAATAAGATACAATACAATACATTATTTTGACAACATTTTTTCATGATCTAGCTGAGGCGAGCATTCCCATGCTTAGCTTTATAAATTCATTTCTTTGTACATAGGACAGACAATCGTCTATGTGACAGACTGATGATATGGACACATCATCCTTTGATTTGGATGATCATCTGTTCGGCAATGATGTACATTGGATTTTTTTATATTCCTGAATATATCACAGCCCAGATGGATGAAACTAGATCTGGGGTCTTCAAAACACGTTCAATATTCACTCGGAGTACAAGTCGATCCATGTGAAAATGTTCTGGAGTCGAACATGGAAAGACATCGCCTGCTTACCAGCCAATGATGTAAGTTGTTAACAGGCGCGAGAGGAATCACCAATAATGACAATGACCCTCAAGGTACTACAGTACAATTCACATGGTGTGAAAAGGGACTTGGCATCGAACACCACGTAAAATCTCTCGGTCGAAGGCCATTGATGTAAACCTCTCGCAGAAAGTGACAAACTTGCCATTGAGGCATGCAAACTTCAAAGTACTGAAAGGGTTGTTTCGAAGTCAACTTCTTGGATAATGAGCAGATGTCAACAAGAAGTGACCCTTCGCAGGAGGGCCTTAATGAATCCCACATCAATGACATGGAACGAAGCAAATGATTTTGGAGGTGAAAACAAACTAACGATACAGTGTTCAGGGTGGTGGTCATGAAGGAATGAAGCATGAATGTATTGCAGTGGGTGAGACATAGCTGAATTGTCTCAATGACTTCTCTTGAACATATCGGCGACACTGACGATGGATTGGTAATGTTAACTCCAAAGATAGATGGTGTGATGGACCAATGGTGATGACCAATGAACGGAACAACCCAACCCAGCATGGATGCGGAAGGAAAGTGCCATGTTCAAGAGCGACTTGCTACCAATAAAGTTTCTTCTTGTTTTCCTCCCAATTTTCCCCAGTCATTGTTGACCAGTACCTCTTTATTTTTGTCAAGCTTGAGGAGGATAACATATGCCTGTTCTATAATCCGCCCTTCCGGTGAACCTGTCACTATATTTTAGTAAGCCTAGCGACAATGAAACTCGTTCTCGTCCATTTGGATGAGCTTGTCGCTATTAGCTTTTAACGAGTTTAACGACAAAGATAACTCAGTCTCTTTCAATTTTAGAGAGTCTGAAAGAAATGGAAAGAAGAATCCAAAGATTCTTTTTCGTTGTATAATCCCTTAAGTCCGAAAAAGCGTAAAATAATACGAAAGGGATGAATTTTTGATAGTTTTAATGAGCCGAACAAGACAAGCACTCGATCCTTTTGTGTAATAATCCCTCAAGTCTAAAAAGATTAAAATATATACGAGGGATGGCACTTCCGATGCCTTTTACAAGCTACAGAGGCTAATCACTCGACAAACTTTTCATATTTTACGAGTCAGGTGAAAAGAGCTTAAAGAAAACTCGTTTTCAAGGAACGAGTGATAGTTTTGGGTAGCAGCTAATTCCAGGTAAGATTTGGAATTTTCCAATCACGGCAGTGTCACAAGGATGGCTAACAAAATCACTCTTCGTAGATGTTCCTCGAAGGGGTAAACAATTATATGGGGGTGAATGATCGGCTAAAAGCAGAGTGGAGGTGATGGCGAGAACACGACCAATGGTTATTTACGGGTTCATTTTTTAATGAGCTTAAATGCTGGGGGAAACACTTGCTCATGACTTATGTTTATTTTTTAATGAGCTTGAACTATGTGCTAAAACTGCTCGTGATAAGTTTGTATGCCCCCAACATAATAACGCAAATCGAGGTGCATTCCCCCCAAGCTTCATTTCATTCAACCCGGTGGTTGAAATGAAGGCTTACCTTCGAGATCTTTGAAAGATCATAATCAAAGACTCGATTTGGAAAGGGAGTCATTTCATTTTTTAATGAGGTTGACACAATAAAAGAACTATCCTCATAATCCACCATATTTACAGTATTTGAAGGTTGATTAAGGTCACTCGAATAATCTTCTTGGTGATTCGGAAGATGGGAATGATGGTGGTGATCTTCCCTTGGTGCCTCTTCTATCATCATTAGCTGAATGATTCTTTCGTCTGTAGAATCTACATGCAACCAAGGATCAGAAGAGGTGCCATATTCCTTAGACCTATCTATCCAAACACTCGTTGAGCGGTGGTTTGCCCCCCAGGCCAAGAAAATTGATTGCTACAATATTTCTATTAGGGCGAAGATCCATGCTCACAAAATGTTCAGGAATCTTCTGAATCTTATGGAAAATATCATATTGCAGGTTTCCACGGTGGACACTTCCGCCATATTATTTGGAGGCTGTAGGACAAAAATACCCATCAAGGCAGGTTCTTTTAGGAGGCCTACTCCGACATTTTGAAGTGACTGAGAGCTTCTATGGATCATTGGAATGCTTCTCGTAACTTGTGAACTATTGGGGAGGAAGGTTTGTTGGTCGACGATTGTGATTCCTCCTTGGAAGGGAAATTCAATCTTCCTGAAATAGGGTGACACAACGGTGGCCATGGCATATATCCAGGGCCTTCCCAGTAGGATGTTGTAATGAAGGTTTCCATCAATGACTTCAACATCAATTTCTACTGTTTTGCCCCCCAGTTCGACTTGCAAGTTACTTAATATTCCATACAGGGTGTATGTGAGTGTATCAAATGCTTTCAATGTCGTTCATGATCGCGCCAAGGACGGAAACCCTAGAGTTTTGCAGCAAGTCATCGACATGATACATGTGGATGCTCCCTCGTTAATAATTGTTCTATGAACAATTTTGTTGATGGATTTCACTTGAATGAGGAAAGCTAGTTGAGCTGGTAACTGAGGGTCATATCCTTTATGATTAAAAGGTACAAGATTGGAATCCGTTGGGTCAATCCCACCTATTGCTGACAATAAATCGTGCTTTTGGGAGGGGCAATTTTACAACACTTCAAGAGTCCACATCGTGGATGGCGATTGGGCTAAATCCTCCACTATATTATAGTCTTGTGCTGCTCGGGCACGAGGATTAAATGTCGATTTGTGTACTACTCCCTTTGGGGTTTTATTGTTAATTTAGGAATGATGGGTGGCACGACTTCTGTTGAAGTCATTGTTGAACTACTAGGTTGGTCATTGTCCTTGTTGCTCAACATCTATGGATTCTCGTAATCTTTACCCCTTGTCGTTATAAGAGTTTCATTCAGTTGCTTCGAGACTGACAACATTAGCACTTGGGACGGGGAAGCATTTTCGTTAGCAACCATATTTGTTCCTGCGTATTGAAACGGATCCGTCAATACAGCCGAGGTTTTTGAACTTTTGAAGAATTTTCTAAGTTCTTCTTTATATGGACATTCTCGAGTCCAATGATCCTCGTCACATATACTACATTGAATTTTGGGTTCCACATTCCTAGAAGGGTTTGCAGAAGGTTTCCTAGGAGATGAGTCTCCCTGGTTTTTCTTCTTCCCTTGTTTCTTCTTCTTGCCTCCTGGTTGCTTGGTTTCTTTGCCTTTTTCTGTTGACACAGCATTTACTTCCAAGGCTAGAAGTTCCTCATTCGCATCTTGACTCAAAACCGTGCCGACCTTTTTGGATGTGGCCTTTGCGATTTTAGTGCTTTTCGTGCCTATCACACCATCACCGGCATGAGAGTCTTTTCTTCATTTAGGAGGCGTAGGGATGGCGAATTCTGGTCTAGGAGCATCAGGGATTTTATCGTAGAGCGTGCCAGACTGAGTGTAGATCAAGTCTAGATATTGTGCACGAGCAATGACTTGCTCTTCAGTGACGACTCCCCCTTTTGCCACATCTTCTGTAATAGCGGGTAACATTCACTTAATAAACCATTCAGCTAATAGCTAATCAGGAAGATATGTTTTTACCATTCTGCGACGACGTTGACACTCATGAATATGATCGGATATGTTAGTGGTTGTCATTTGTTTGAAATTGGTAAGCAGCTCAATTCTTGTTTCATACCTGATAGGTAATTGAAAATGGGCTAAAAAGGTTGTGGCTAGGGTATTGAAGTTATCAAATGAAGCTCGAGGCATTTCGACATACCACTTTGCTGCCAGACGAGTAAACGTGCGCTGAAAGAGGCGAAGCCGAATCGAATCATCATTGAGAGTGTTTGAAAAACACCATAGATGAAAGGTCATCACATGATTCGATGGGTTTTCGCCCGGATTTCGATTGAATTTAGGAATATCCGATGAAAGTTTATGCGGGATCGCCGACCACCAAGGGGCGTAGGGAATTGGATCATTCGTTAGTCGACTTATATCTGGTAAATCTAAATTTGCCGTGAAGACAAACTGTTGATTTAAGCTCAATTGAGAATGCCGAGGATAAGATGGAATTGTTTGAGCAGTCGGTCTTTGCATACCAGCATAATGCATTTGATGTTGGTAACTTTGGTAAGGTTGATGGGCATAACCATTATGATATGGTTGATACGGCTGCCCATTACTTGCAAAGAATTGTTGCTCATATCCTTGGTAAGCTTGCTGGAATTGCGGTTGTTGGTATTGCACCAGCCACAATTGTGAAGCCATGGACTATTGTCCAGCACTGACTGTTTGACCAAGATGGGGGTTGGGGTTCCCCATTTGAACCTGTGCCATTCCACTAGTGGGTGATTGTCGTTGTGTCGGAGGTACAAGATATTATTGTATTGCAACCTACAAAACTTGAGGTTGGCATACAATTGGGGACGCTTGTACTTCCGATACAGCCACAAGAGCCAGCGTAGTGGGAATGTTTGTCATAGGTGAAATCTGTTGTATTGAGCATACAACTCTTGTCAAGCCTGATACCTCTGCTCTCCATGTCAAACTTCAAGAAAGAGAGGAAGTCATTAAAAATCATGTTTATCTCTAGGTACGTAGGTTCTCTCTACCTTTCCTGCATGTACGCATCCCAAGATCATTGTACCTACGTACTTGTACGCTCTGTAAGTCAAGGGATGGGTGCGTATTCCTGTAAAGGTCAAAAGGCGCAAGTTTCATCTTAAAAAAGTTACTTGTGGTCACTTCTAGAGCATTCTAGAAGATTGTTTGACGTGTATTGAGCGCCTCCAGATGGTTCATGCATCCCTATGATAGAGGAACTTATCCCATCAAGAGAGGAACTACCCCATCCAAAACAGGGAGTATCCCATTGATGTTGGACCTGAATAAATTCCTCTAGAACACTATAAATACATGCATTGGGCCACAGGAGGGGAGGTTGAAAGCTGAACATTCCAAAGGGTAGATGCTGCAGGAATTAGGACTTCCTTGTAGAAGCTTGTGAGGAGAGATTACCATCCTTTCTTGTTTCATTTGGAAGTGGGTGAACTTGTCAAAGTAGAGGAAAACTCTTGCTGGACCCTGGGAGGAACTTGCACAACACCAAGGCCTGAGGTTGTAATGGTTTCTTTTGTTTCCTATTAATACAAATAAGTCCATTCTTCTCAATGATTTGTTCTTAATGAATTGTTTCATATACTCCTTGGTCTATATGTTGAATATGTTTTGTTTTATGAGATATTCAGGTGTTATGTAATCGTTTGATTGTTAGTGTATGGAGGTTTCGCAGTGAAGGAGGAGCTCATCTGGATCGACGAGGCTAGACTACTACAACAGCGTTGGATTTCAGGTAGGATCGAAAACACTTGGTTTCTCGTATGATAATGCATGTTTAGAGAAGGATGTCTCTTAATTGTCTTGTTTGTCACTAGAAAGTCTTAGGCTTCTAGGGAGGTTGGTTTTGTCCACAAGATTAACTCTTTCCGCATGACAAATTGGCGACCATACTGGGGAATCCATTGATGTGATTGATTTTTCCTTTGAGTGACACTTTGATCTGAAAACAGTCATTTGTTTTTTGGTTTTTGATTGTTTGACTGTGTATTTGGGTGGGCTAGCTTAGAAGTAAGTTAGAATTTAGTTTTTCTTAATTTTTCAGTAGTACGCACCCTCTGAGTTAGACACAGTGCGTACCTGTACGCACTGTATATTTGTACACAGAGCGTGGACGCACCTGGTCAAACAGGCGGCCTCGATACCCTGTCAAAATTAAGAAAATTTCCATTTTATCCATTTTGTGCCTTTAGATTTTGTTTTCATTAGTCTTTACTTCCCAGATCCACTGGTTATCTGTCAAAGTTCTTCACCTGAACTTGTTTCGTTAGCATAAAGAGTTTTAGTGAAATTCATTGAAGTTTTAACCTTAGGGTTTGATTTTTGCATTGGTCTTGTAGTGACTTTGAATTTAGAAGTTGTGGAACCTTAGATCTCTCTGGTTTTGTCAGTCTTCTTAGGAGTCGGACCTGTCGTAAAGTCTACCTGTGTGAGCAACCTACCTTTGTGTTGTCTCTTTGTGAAATTTCAAAATAGCTTGTTGATTGAAGTTGTGAATTTCATTCTTAAGAAAAAAGCAAAAAGAGTTTGATTTTTTGTTTTGAATGGTTTATGATTCTGCATGAACTAGTCCTTGGTTTGATTGTTGCCAAGTAAAACATCCCGGAATCATCTTAGTAGGCTTTTGCCTCTTTAGATTTACTTTTAGGTAAATTTCCTTTTGA
>APFE031545560.1:10043-33464 GCA_000404065.3 Pinus taeda | reverse complement strand
TGGGAGGCACCATATCCCAATCGAAATGTCGTGAGAAAGTTGATCACGTAACTTTATTTTTATGTGCAGTTGAATTCGTAAATGAGACATTGTTGATCCCCATATTTATATATTTTGTTTTTCAAATGTATGTAGTTTATTATCTATTATTTTTATTTTTTATAAATTTAATTTTATATATAAATTGGTTGTATTTGATAATATTAAATATTATTAAATTTCGGTTTTTTTTTTACAGTTAAGTATACTGTTATATTTTAATTTATTTCTTAAATTAATTCATTTTGTTTATAGCCGGATATTAAAATTAAAAAATATAATAAAATTTATTAACCAGTAAATTAGGATTTAACGTGATTACGATTTATTATATAAAAAAATAAAATATATATAATATTTTTTATGAAAAATTAAATGCATTTTCTAAACCTATTATTATATATATATTATGTAACTAAATGTATTTTTATAGGTGTAAAAGTTAAACTCATTAATGTTATAAGTGTTTTGTTTTCAAATTCATTTCCATAATTCCACAAAAAGCTTATTGTAATATGTAATGTTATGTTTTCTTTCTTTCATATGTATATAAAGATTAGCTCAATTCATTGATTTTGCTATTGGGATGTCATCGGTTCAATTCCCTGGATACTCTTGAGTGAGGTTTAGTTGTTGAGCGAGATCACCACAAAGAAGAAAATATATGATTGGTTAATAAATTAAGTTTTATTCAAACTTTGTTGTGATATAATGTCATGTGTATTAAAAGGTACTTACCACTTCACCATTTCAATTAAAATGATTTCATCTTTATTTTACCTTATCCTTAATTTCTGTAAATTGCTACTCTATTTTTGATAATGCATATATACATTCTAATGCAAAAATTTTAGGTGGATACTGTGCTACATTTAACACTTGTGATTAATGTATTTCATAAATGTGGAAGACTATTACTTAGGGTTCCTCCACCATTTTTGCCGATTGAAATCTAAAACCATGTTTTCTAATAAACCATGTTTTCTAATTTATTTTTTTAATTACATTCTGATTCAAACTTTTTAGGTGGAGACTATGCTGCATTTAACACTTTTTACTAATGTATTTCATAAATGTGGAAGACTATTACTTAAGGTTCCTCAATTTTTGCTAGTTGAAAACTAAAACCATGTTTTCTAATTTAATTTTTTTTATTTATGGTCAATAATTTTAGAGTTATAAAAGACACTATGAGTGCATAGAGAATATTTGATCAATGTATGTTGTACAACATAAAAATAATGTATGAAATGCTATTGATAAGTTATAAAATCGAGTGGTTTATAAATAATATCAAAATTGTGAATATGATTCATACAAAAATTTTACTACTAATTAAATTAAAATCTACATTTGATTGATTATTGTATCTAAATACAATATTAAAATAAATAATAAAAACAAAAATATATTAATATGAAAATAATTAAATTGAATAAAATGGGTGATATCTTTTCGTTTAGAAAGAACATAAAGAATGTTAATAAATAAGGAAGACAAATTTTAGGAATGAACCACACTACTCACACATGAGACGAGACGAACCTAGAGGCTACCCAAGTAATGCTGCTAATCATCCATTGAATAAACAATCAAAGGATAGAGATATTATAAGATTCGATTTAGTTAGGAAGATCAAAAAAATTCCCGAAAAATAAGATCTGAGTCTTAAATACACACACAATAAAAATGACCTAATAAATCCATTCTCCATTATTTTCAAGTTTCCCCCTTAATGGAGAAAGGATTTATTTGCACACCTAAGATCTCCCTAAACAACTCAAATTTCATCTCCCTTAGGGACTTTGTGAAAATATTAGCAACATTTTCACAAGTATTACAATATTCAAAAAAAACTTCTGTAGACTGTATCTTCTCTCTAATAATATGAGATGGAGCATCAACATGATATATTTTTGCATGATACATTGAATTATTTTCCAACTTGATCAAACTCTGGTTGTCACATTTTATCAATGTATCCTTCTTTTGTTCTTCTCCAACATCTTCAGGAACTCTCCTCAACTTAAAAAAATCACAATTTTATGCACACAAAGATTTATACTCTGCTTGAGTGGATGACAAAGATATAGTAGGTTGTTTCCTGCTACTCGATGAAACAATCCCAGATCGAATGTTAAAAGCATAACTTGTAGTAGAACTCTTATCATCCAGATTTCCAACCCAATATGAATCTAAGTAACCTGTTAGCTTGACATCAAATGAATCAGTATACTTAATAGAAAATTTAATTATTCCTTTAAGTTACATGAGCACATCTTTCACCGCCCTCTTATGGCTTTCTAGAGGTATTGCCAAAAATTGACTTAACACATTAACAGAGTATGCTATGTCGGATTTGGTTGTAGTAATATAATTCAAGCATCCAACCAGTTGTATATACATTGTACAATCTACCTCCTTTGAGTCATCATCAAAATGAAGCTGCACATTTTGTTGCATTGGAACAAAGGCAACTTTACACTGATCCATTTTAAACTTCTTAAGAAATTCTCTGACATACTTACCCTAAGAGACAAAAGTCTAATAAACATATCTCCAAACTTAAAGACATAAACAGTAATGTGATCAGTAATATATTTAATCTCAAATACTTGTGGCATCTACACCTTAACTCCATCAATTTTTTTAAATGATTTTCTTATAATAATTAAATCATTAAAATATAAAGAAATCAGTACTACATGCCCCTTTGCGTCAAATTTGGTATATATATTTGAATCACTTTGGCTCCTCATAAAACTCTATTGAAGAAAGAAGGAATCTGTCTTTTCATACCATGACCTAGGTTCCTAATTAAGCCCATATAAACAATTATTTAATCTGCAAATTAAATGTTCCTACCCCTTTTTCAAAAAACCTTCAGGTTGTGTCAAGTACACCTCCTCTTTTAAATCACCATTCATAAAATAAGATTTTACATGTAATTCGTGCAAATTCCAATGGTACTTTGTAGCTACTTCAACTAACAATCTAATGGTATTTAATTTAGCTACACATGCAAATGTTTCTACATAATCAATGCCCTCCTTTTGTGAGTATCGTTTTGCGACCAATATATCTTTATGTTTACCTATACTACCATCCTCTTTAAATTTGGATTTTTACAACTATTTACATCCTATGAGCTCTTTATCTTAGGCGATTCAGTCAATTCCGTTGTTTTGCTTTTAATTACATATTCATACTATTCCTTTGTTGTTTTTCTCCTCTCTTCATGTTCATTAGATTCATTAAAAATTATTCTTTCTATGGCATTTAAAACACTACTCATCAAAGCATAATACTTATACCTTTTAGGTAGGTGGATATGTCGAGTAATCTAATTTTCACTTCACTGCATTCACCCCTATTCTCTGAAGGTGCTTCTTCACCTCTAGGTGGACTCTGACTACTAGTGATGTCCATATCACTCAATCCTTCTTCAAGATTTTTCTACTATTGTTGACTGCCTTATACTTCTGCATTATCATCTTCAACTTCAGAAAGTATGTTCCAACTTTCATAGTTGTTGTCCTTGTTGCCTTCATGTGCCTACTGATGGAAAATTACATCTCTACTTGCAAACGCTTTGTGATTAGAGGGAGAAAACATTTTATAACCTTTAAATTCTAAACAATATCCTAAACAATATCCAACAAAATTACATTTTATACCTTTGGCATCAAGTTTCTTTTTATTCTGCTTCAAAATATGTGCAAATACCTTACACCCAAAGATCCTCAAATGATGTACTATTGGTTTAAAACCATACAAGGATTTGAATGGGGTCTTAAGATCAAGATACCTTCTTGGACTTATATTATTTAAGTAAACAATAGTACTAATGGCCTCTCCCCAAAAATAATTTGAGAGGTTTTCACCTTTTATCATACTCCATGCACACTCCACCAACATCCTGGTTTTCCTTTCTTCCACATTGTTCTACTGTGGAGTGTAGGGTATTCTAAATTGCGAGCACTATTCCATGATCATTGCAATACTTGATGAAGTTCCCAAACCTATATTATCCCCCTTGATCCAAGGAGGATCTTTATGAACTTTCATGTTTTCTTCTACCATGTTTTTGAATTCTCTGAAATAATAAAAAACATTATCTTTTTTTTGTATTCAAGCTTCTGTGATCGATAATGAATTAAACAAATTCATTCGGTAGAAATCACATGAGAGAATATTTTTGGCCAACACGTTTTGAACTGACAAGTGTGGTTCATCATGAGGACTAGATTACCCTTCTTCATGAGGAAGTACACCCAAATGTACCTTTTCCAATCGTTAATAAACAACAAAAAATAATAAGCACCTCCTATAAATTTGGTCTACATAGGTCCACAAACATGATAATCCACAAGTTCTAATACATCTCTTCTTCTCCTATTAGAATTAGAGGGGAATTTATATGTGTGAAATTTCCCTAATGCACATCCTTCACAAGCAACATACTCATTCTTTAACATAAAGAGTCCTTCAACCATTCTTTATTTTTCAATAAAATCAAATCATGATAATTCATATGACCATAACTCATGTGCCAAATACTTTTAGCTTAAATAGATGTAGAAGTGAATTCTTGATGACTCTTGCTAGTGACATTAGCTTTGTACAATCCTCTAACTCTAACTCCTTGGGAAATAGGGTTGTAGTGATACAAGAGGTCTTTTGCTATGCAATGTGTTTTGAAGAATTCAACCCTCAGATTCTCATATGTAATTGTGGACATTGAAATCAAAATTTTCTTGATCCTCAACATATACGTAACACTATGAATGTGCCTAACATTTCTATTTTGTAAAGTCATTGGAATATCACCATATCCCTTGATCTAATGTGCATGATCATCTCTAAGGTAAATATTGTCACCATTTCTTATTTCCTTGAAATTATTACACCAATCCTTATTACATGCCATGTGAATCAAATCTCCAGAGTCCACAAACCAAGCATCAACATCATTCATTTCAGCAGATAACACAACATTAGGCGTAAACAACTTAAGATTTTTAGATTAGAGTTCATGCCTTCTCTTACAAAATGTCTTGAATATATTTTGTGCTTATTTTGCCTAACTTCATCACTTCCTTTTTCTTATAACAATCTTTGGAAAGATGCCCACTTATACCATAATAATCATTTCTCCCATATGACATACCTTGATTTGGTTTTTGAAATGCCCTTTGCTGACACAGACTTCCACCTTTACTTCCTCCTCCTTGTTTCCCTTTGAAGAACTTATTTTTCGCCAATAGTGCTAAATATGGATTCTGGGGCTTTAAATTCTTGTGTCTCTCTTATTCCTACATCAATATACCTATCGATTCCTCAAAAGTAGGAGATTTCTCCCTTGTTGCAAGACTTGGAATAAACATCTCATAGTCCTCTCACATTCCATTTAAAGTGATTGTCACAAGATTATTACAAGGTAATAATTCTCCTATGCCTCCCAACTTATCTTTCAAATCTTTAATTATTGAAACAAAAGCACTAACATATTCATTTTCTTCCATTTTAATATATAGGAGCTTACTTTTCAGGGACAGAAACTCATTTGTATCCTTAGTCTCATATAGATCCTTAAGGGTAATCTAGGTTTCACAGGAAGTTTCACACTGACAAATGTGAGGGATTATATTATATTTAACATACATCCTTAATAATATGTTTTCTTTATTCTCCCACTTCTCCTAGTCTTGAATTGATGCAGTTGTCATGCTTGCAGCAAGTTTTGCTTTTTCTCTCTTTGTGATGATCGAAACTTCATGGCCTTCAAGCAATGTTTGAAGCTTGACATTGTAGTTAACATAGTTGGATCCATCCAATTTATTAGCCTCATTTAGGTATGTCTCTACAAGGGGATTAGCTACATTGACAAAAATAACAGTTTCCAACAGATCCCAACTTCCTACTCAACACTTGACGCACACAATGAGTAGCTACACAAATTTATGATTGATAGATCCACAACTCCAACAATGACCAAGCTAGTGTTCCATGCTCCTCTCAAATTAAGTTTAGAGAGAGGATGAACAACTTCAAGACAAAAACAAATGAAGCTCAACCAATTTATAAATTACACAAAAAATGGGTCTACGGACTCTTTTCACAGACAGTGGGTAGAAAGAAAGTTTTATAAGTTTTTCCACATTTTCCCTTAATAAAAGTTCCATAAATCTGGTCACTTTTCAATTTTCAATCATAATCATATAATTTTCAATTTTCCATGATTGAAGATATAAATTAAACATGCAATTTGAAACAGTCTAGAATGATGCTTAATTGATAAAATGACTCTAAATATGAAATAAAATTCAAAATAATAAGTAGAAATCAAATTGTCTTTCCAAAAAATTAGGTCAACAAAAACTCTAATTATAGCTAACACTATCAACATTATTAAATAAAAAGATAAAACTATCAAAAACACTAAAAATATTCTTGGCTTTCAATATAAAATTTATAAATCTAATTATCAATAATGTTTATATGGTAATTACTTCATGAATATCTAGTCACAAGAAAAACAAGGGCTACATAGTAGCTAGTATCTATGGCTTGGCTCAAATATTGCTTAATTAAAATAAAAAATAATAAATACAAAGGTTTCATAACAAAAATAAAACAACTAACAAAATATTGTATTGTTGAATGCCATCACCATAAATTAAGAAATATGAATAACTAATATTGTTTATATTAACATATATATGCTTTAATATATGCATTTATTATATATGTGTGTGTTTTATTATACCAGGTCATGATATAACACATTCAGTTTTTCCCTTGACAACCTATTAGTTTGTTTGTCTTTGACAAATTTTTTTTTCCTTTACCTATAGTTTAAGATTAGGAAATCAATTTTTATTTTTATTATTATTATTTACATTTAATTTATTAGTAAATTGATTGGGTGGAGGTCTTATTATTGAATATTTTTACTAACTTATTTAATTTAATAGTTGTTATTTTTTTTATTGTTTTTACTTAAATTTTATGATTTAATTTCTTTATTTAATTTCTTTTACTTTTAGAAGTAAAAGGAAATAAGAAAGCCTATAATTTTTTAGAAAACGTTTTTGCGGAAAGAACCTATAAAAAATTAATATTAATTTTATTTAATAAATATTCGAGATCTAATAAATTTTATTAGAAAATTGCTAATTTTTAATTTTCTATTAAAACATGGTATATAAAATCCATATCAATATAAAACAAGTGCTACATAGTAGCTAGTTTAAATATATGGAAATTGAAATTTGGATTGCTAAAAGGTCAAACTATTAGTAATAGAATATTAATAATAATATCCATTTTTAAAGTCACAACCAAGCCAGACACCAAATTGGTGTATGAGACACCCTTGTTTGTGGGACAACTGTTTTGCCTTTGACAACCCATTAGTTTGTTTGTCTTTGAAAAAAAAAATTCCTCCTTTACCTATGTTTTAAGATTAGGAAATCAATTTTGTATTATTTTATTATTAATTATTTAGATTTATTTATTAGTAAATTGATTGGTTAAGGTCTTATTATGATATTTTTAGTAAACTTTATTAATTTAATAGTTGTTATTTTTTTATTTCTTTTTATTTTAATTTTATATGATTTAATTTTTTTTATTTTTAGAAAGTAAAACAGGAAATAAAAACGCTATAATTTTTTAAAAGCTTTTTCTGAAATAACCTATAAAAAAATAATATTAATTTGGATTTTATAAAAGATTTGTGATTAATAAATTCTATTAGAAAATTGTTAATTTTTAATTTTCTATTAAAACATAATATATACAATCCATATCAATATAAACCAAGTGCTAAGTAGTAGCTAGTTTAAATATATGGAAATTGAAATTTGGATTGTTTTTTTTTTTGTAAGCTTAGGAGAGACCCTTTTTTCTATTACCATAAATTGAAACCACTACATGCTTGTGGTGATCTCAACCCACCCCAAGGGGAAACCGGGTTTCTTGACCACCTGAAGTTTTTAATAGCCAGCCAAAAATAATAAGTTCTCAGTCTATCTTTCCAAGCTTTATATACATCATCCCTATATCTATTAAAATTGTTTTTTGCCTGCATATAAGATTGAACAAAAGTCCTACAAATAACTAACTGTAACTAGAATGAGACTTTATAAAAACCTTCAAAAAACATGCATTTTCTTTACTAGTTCCCTGCATCTTCCTCCTGCTCCTTCTCCTTCTTGATTCCCAATCCGCTCGCCTATAGCTGTTGTTGAATTTCTTCCAGCCTCTTATCCTGCATGAGCAAGGTGATTTGTATGTTCCTCAGCTCCTTTTTCATATTTGGGATACCCCAGGATAATTCTACCATTTCCATGGCTACTTGTTCCATAGCCTTGGCCAAAAGCCTCTTCATTACCCAGTATACATGTAGAGATTGTTTATATAAGGTCATTCGGCCACGTGTATGACCCGAATCCGGAAGAAGATACACCCAATCCTCCATTTCCTCCTTCGACTGAGCCTGTATTGCCTCCTCTTCCAGATGCTCAATTATCCTCCTGATTTTTGGGTTGGTCTTCTTGTAGTAAGCCCTCTTAGCTGCCTGCACTTTCCTCCCTATCGTTTTCCTCCCCTTCCTGACTGTCCCTGATGCGCTGGCCTCTCCAGCTTCCTCCGTTCCTTCTTTACACCTTTGTCATCGCCCGCTTCTTTCTTTAGCTCCTCCCTGTCTCCTCTGACCTCCCCTGCCTCGTCGACTTCGTCCCCTTGCCTGTCTCCCGCTATCCTCTCCGTCCTCCTAGTCCTGGTTACCTCCGACATGCTCTCTTCCTCTCTTCATAGTATTTTTCCCCACAGACTTCTCGTTCCCTCTGAACCTTTCATTCACTGGTTCTCCTTTCTCCTTATCCGCGTCGAATTCGTCACTCTCATTCTCTCAGTCATCATAAATTGGGATAAATATCTTCTCTGTATCCCTCTCCATTATGCCTTTACCCTTTACATCTCGGTCCCCTCGGCCCTCATTCCCTTCCTCTGCCTTGCTCCTCATCCATCTACCTGCGTTCATTCTGCTTCCCTCGGCCATTCTTTCCTTTTGCCTTGGTTTCCTTCCCTGCGTCCCTGTTCTCTCGCCCCGGCTCCTAATTTCTCCCTTTCTCCAAGCTATATTCGTTGACTTTTTTCCACCCTCTCTCGTTCTTCTGCATGCACTCCTTCTTTTCTTTCTTTTTCGCCAACCCTTCTCACTTATACCTCCCCTCCTTCTTCTGCTCTTATGGCTCGCCTCCCTTTCTGCCTCTCTGCCCATTTCTCCCATACCATCATTCACCTGTCGATTCTCTGACACCCTGACAAATCTACCCTCCTCCATCGGTACTCTACCGTCTCCTTGCCTTGAGATGATATCCTTTTCACCGATCCGCTTGACCGTGCTCATCTTGACCTGACCCTCGCCTGCTCGTTCCTGCATGCCAAACTGTCGAACATTAATTATCCTGATTGCCACCTTACTCATCCCGATCGGGAGTCTTTTCCTCATCCCTTTATCCTGTAATTGATTCATTATGATCGTGGGTAATTATGTTTTTTAGTTCTCCCCAGCTCTGGTCCTCTTCTATCGAAGGCCAGCTGCTGTCCAATCTTCTGACCGGCTCTTTACTCCCTCAATTCGCCAGTAGGTCCGCAGCCCTATTCCCTTTATGCCTCACATGGTTTATAATTTTATACTCGATTCTACTTAGCAATCCCGCTATGTCTTGGATAATCCCCGCTATCCTCCAGCTTTTCGCCACTTTCTCCCAGCTCTTTCCATCATTTAGTTTGCGTAGAATCCCTATTGTTACCTGCGAATCTCCTTCTATCTCCAGATTCATGTATCTATTTCTCACTGCTATTCTTAATCCCTGACGTACCGCACACAACTCTACTTCATTATTCGCCATTTCACCTCCCCATTCCACAAACACCCACCTTGTTTTTTCCTTGCTGTCCCTAAAGATACCCCCTAGGCTTGCTGGCCTTGGGTTACCTTTAGACGCCCCATCAAAGTTCAGTTTGATAAAATTCTCTCCAGGATATCTGAATTGGTTGGGGATTTGTATTTGAGAGCTGCTCCTGTTCTCTTTTCTGGGGTAAATCATACTTAAGTCCATATTTATATTGGATACTATTCCTCTTTCCTCTTGGTTCATTCTCCAATCCTCCTCTTCCCATGCCTCGGACAGAACTGTTTCCTTGATCGATTTACATACTTCCTCCCATATTCTTTCAAGTTGACAACTTTGTCCCTGGAAGATCCTCATATTTCGTTCTTTCCAAAGGAACCATATTACGAAGCCCACTGATAAGTTCCATATTCTTCTCACTACTCTGCTGAGGAATTGTCCTTTGCCCCATTGCATTATGGTGTTCTGAATGTTATTTGGATCTCTCTTTTTCTTCGCGAAAACTAATCTGATCTTCTCCCATAAATATCTAGCAAAAGGGCACTTATTTAATATATGTTCTTGGTTTTCATCTTCTCTGGTGCATAGGCTGCATCTCGAAGGTCCATAAAAACCTCTCTTCTGGATTTTATCCCAAGTTAGAATCTGTTCCTTACTTACGAGCCATGCAAATATTGTGATTTTCGGCCACCACTTTCCTTCCCATATTATTCTCCAGTCAATCGCTCCATCCTCCCTTTCTTGTTTTGTTGTTAAGTAGTAGGCTTCTTTTACTGTGGATGTTCCTTTCATTGATCTTCCCCACCTGAGAATATCCATTCCTGATCTAATTTTAATTTTCCTCAATTCTACCTCTTTAGTATATATTTTCTCCAGGTCTTGGTTTATATTTTCAAACCATTCCTCTGGTTTCCTCCAAGTCCTCCATATTTCACTGATCTCTCCATCCTACCAATAATCCCTCACGTATTCCAATCCTGCTCTCTTCGCTTTCTGTTGTACTTCTTGTAAGGTTTGTATCTCTGACAATTTGTCTCATTACTGCCAGCCATCCTCCCAAAATTTGGCGCTGCTCCCTTCACGGATTTCCCAGAAAGCATGATTATTGACCACGTCCCTATTCTGACTTGCCAATTCCCATATTGAAGATCCTTTTGGGACTTCTTCAATTCTCAGTCTGCCCTCTACTATATCAGGCATATTATATTTTTGTGCCCATATTTTCTTTCATACATCATTTCCTCCTTGTACCCACCTCCACCATAATTTTTCTCCTAATATCTTATTCAACATTGCAGGATCTCTTATACCCAGTCCCCCTTCCTCTTTTCTTTTCACTAGATTTTTCCATGAGACTAAAGCCCATTTCCTTTGTTGTTTAGGGCCCCCCCATAAAAAATTTCCAAATATTTCTTTCAATTTTGTGTACACTCCTTTGGGCGCCGCCCTAATGGATAGGGGGTAGATAGGAATCGATTGCAGGAACGATTTTAAAAGAATTATTCTGCTGGCTATGTTCAAAGATCTAAAGGACCAACTTGCCAATTTGTTTTTTATTTTATCTATCACACTCATCCAGTCTTTCATCCAGGTAGGATTTATGTCCAACTCATTCCCCAGATACTTAGTAGGGAGATCCCCCTATCTGAAGCCTAAAGTTCTAGTAAGATGAGCCTTGATAGAATCAGGAGTATTAAATATGAATGTACATGATTTTTCTTTGTTTATCTCCATTCTTGATGCCTCCATAAAAATTTCAAGTATTCTTTTGATGTTCCTTACCTCTTTGATTGATACATCTCCAAATAGCATAATGTCGTCTACAAACTGCTGATGCATTATTGTCAGATTGTTTCCCCATGGTTCTAGGCCTTTAATTCTTTTTTCCCTTATCTCTATTTTGAGGTTTCTCCCCAGCCCCTCAGCTGCCACTATGAATAGAAAAGGAGAAATAGGGTCTCCTTGCCGAATTCCCCTTGATGCATTAAAGGTATTCGTTGGGATACCATTTACCAGTATTGAGAAAATTAGTGTTGATATCATACTGTAAACCCATTCAATCCATCTCTTTTCGAATCCATATGCTTCAACAACTGCTCTGAGGTATTTCCATCTCAAGCGATCATAGGCTTTTGACAGATCTAATTTCATCATCATTCCTCTCTGCTTTTTCTGATTTAGGGAATGAACCATCTCCTGAGTAACTACTAATCCATCAAGAATTTGACGGCCCTCAACAAGGCCAGTTTGTTCAGGTGAGATGATATTCGGGAGTAAAGGCTTTAATCTTTTCACTATCAGGGTAGCTATAATGTTATAAATGACATTGCACAGGGCTATTGGGCGAAAACCTTGAGCCTCCTCCAACTTATTACTCTTAGGGATCAAGGTTAGAAAGGTCGAGTTAATACCTGGTCAGATCTTTTGCTTCATTCTTGATTCCTCTACCGCTTCCAGGACTTCCTGTCCTAAAATGTACCAACATGCCTGGTAGAATTCCACTGTGTACCCATCCAGTCCTGGAGCCTTGCTTTTCTTCATATTCATCACAATTTCTTCCACCTATTCCATAGTTGTTGCCCTCATCAAAGCCTTATTCTGTTCATTTGTTATGAGTCTTGGTATTTCCTTGCAAATATATTCTATTGCTTCTCCTCGTTCCCTTTGTGGTTCAATGAGAATTCCTTTATGATAATCCACTAAAACTTTTTCAATATCTCCCTGTTCTATTATCCTTTCCCCCTCTGCATTTTTGATATAAAAGATCTGATTCGTTTGTCTGTTTTGGACCATAGCTTGATCAAAAAACTTGGTATTTCTTTCACCTTTGCGCAACCATTTTATCCTTGACTTTTGTCTACACAAAATATCTTCCTGTTTTCTCCTTTCTTCCAATTGGCTGATTATTCTTCCCTCCTCATTACTCCTCTCTTCATACCTTCCTTCCAAAATTATTTTTTGCTGTATTTCCTCCATTTCTTTCTCTAATTTCTATTTTTCCTCCATGATGTTCCCAAACTCTTCCTTATTCCATTTTTTATTTCACCCTTGATTTCCTTGAGCTTCAATTGGATGGTATGCATTTTCCCCTTCCCTTTAACTCTACTCTGAGCTCACCATTATTTCATTTTGCGTAAGAATTCGAGATTTCTGAGCCAGAAAGCCTCAAATCTAAATGGTTTCTTACGATTGTTCTTCTTGATAACAATTTCTAGTCTGATCGGCCAGTGGTCTGACCCTAGTCCTGGTAGAATTTTCGCTTCTATGAATACATCTCGGTTCAAAATTTTTTCAGACAAAAGGAACCTATCTAATCTCGAGGCAATCTGGTTTTTTCCTCCCTTCCTGTTATTCCATGTATAGACACCATTAGTTGTGGGAATATCTACCAGTCTCTGATCTGTTATCATCTCATTAAACTCCTCCATGCTTTGATCCGGTCTTCTTATACCTCCTTTCTTTTCTCCTAACTCTCGAATCATGTTAAAATCCCCTCCTATTATCCATAGGTTTCCAGGGATGATTCGTCTTATTGCCTGCATGTTCTTGAGGAATTTCTTCCGTTCCCTGGGTATGTGGGGTCCATAAACCCCTGAAATAAGAATTCTTTCCTCCATTCCTGTCAACCTGAATAGACCTATTAGTATTCTAGGGAAGCTAATCCAATTCTCAAAAATTACCTCCTGAGGGTTCCATAAAATTGCCAGACCCCCAGCTAAACCAACCGCATCTTGAGCCATTACCTCGTATTCAGGCCTCATCCTTTTCATTATTTCTTTCAGCTGTTGATACTCCATTTTCGTTTCCTGTATTAACATTATGCTGGGTTTGTCCTTCTTCAATCTCTCCTTTAAATATCTCTGCTTGCCCTTACTGTTGAGCCCCCTAATATTCCAGCTTGTAACTATCATTTATAACTTTTTGATGGTTATTGAAATACCTCTGACAAAGGTATCACCCTACCTGAATTGACTATTATTTCTCCCATTCCTTGGATCGTTTCATTTGTTGTTCGTCTTCCTCTCTTTCTACCTCCTTTGCCAATACCGTCCATTCCCAGGTTTTGGTTTCCCTGTGATCCCGTTTGATCTATTCCGATCTCTAAAGTACTTCCTTTCTTCTCCTTGTACTTCTGGAATGCTTCCTTATATTGTTGTTTCTGTGATTCCGAGATGAATCGTTCATCTAGGTTTTTCCATTCTCGAAGCAGTTTCTTCATTATTCTTTTCTCTTCGACCCCATTATCTTTTCGATTGTCTCATCCCTTCGGCATTTGTCCTACTATATTCTCCTGAATTTCCCCCATCTCTACATCTGCTTCTCTATTCTGACTTATAATTTTTCCTGTTGTCTCTATTATGATCTCCATTGGTGCATTTTTGTTATCCTCCTCTGCCTTCTTTCCACCCTCGGTTTCTTCTTCCTCATCCTGAAGGACCTGAAACTTGTTTTGGTTTTCGACTGGTATATTCTTTTCCTTTGGTTGGGCTCTCGTTCCTTCCGTACTTGCTTTCTGCCTTCTCTGAACCTCCTTAAAACCCTTTTCACATGTACCCGATCCTTCTGCTCTACTTTGTTCTTCCTCCATAATTCTTGTTGCTTCCCCCTCTCTATTCTATGGGCACTGCCTGTATAGATGTCCATACTCGTGGCATCTTCTGCACCTAAAGGGAATATCCTCATAATCTATTGGCTGCTGCCATATTTCACCATGGTATTCCACCTCTATATACTCCGACAGGGGCTCTTCTATGTTCATGTACACACATATCCTTGCATAAGATGTGCACTTCCCTCTTTTGGTCGACTCTGCCACCTTTACGAAAACTCCGATTGAGTTTCCAATCCTTTCCAATATATCAGGGTCCCAAAACTCCGTTGGTAATCCAAACAATCTGACCCATATGGGGGCTGCCAACAATTTCTCAGTATCTGGGTTGTATCTATCCTCCCAGTGTCTCATAAATAGTCCTGCATTGTTCATAAAGTATGGCCCCTCTTCAAAAATTCTTTCCTTGTCCTCTAGGTTTGCAAAGATGACTGTGAAGAAGCCCTTTGCTCCTAGTTTTAGGTCTATATGTCCTTTTGGCCTCCATCTTAGTTGTATCCATTTTGTTAGATCCTTTTCAGATGGCAAAAATCCTATAAACTTACAGATCAATGCATGATATTTCATATAACATCGGTAATCTTCGAGTTTATTGTTTGGGATTACATACCTTGGTTTTTTTTGTGCCCTAGGTAAACACATGTTTCCCATTCTTGCTTGCCATCGATTTCTCAGCACTGGAACATCTCTATTGCTCTCTTTCTACTTTCCTTGCTGCCCTCCTCCACTGGTTTCACCTGCTACCACGTTCTTGAAGGAGAGGATCTCTCCCCTCCCCTGATTTCCTTCCATTGATCCCTTCAGCCCCGCCCGTTTTCTTTCTCCCCCCCATCTTTCCGTTCGCCCTTATGAAGCTTCCTCCCACGTCTACTTAACCTTCCTCTCGCTTCTCGGGCTTCCGTATCCTTCTTCCTTGACTCTGAAAGCCCTGTTCTCTCAAACCCTAATCGCGCCGCATCAGGTCCGCCATCGCTGCAGATGATCCCTCTTTCCTAGTAGTTCGATAATGGGGAGAACCCAATTGAAATTTGGATTGTTGAAAGGTCAAACTATTAATAATAAAATATTAATAATAATATCCATTTCTAAGGTCACAACCAAGCCAGACACCAAATTGGTGTATGAGACGCCCTTGTTTGTGGGACAAGGGACCCACCTCCCCACAACGATTTAATTTTCTATTAAAACATAATATATAAAATCCATATCAATATAAAACAAGTGCTAAGTAGTAGCTAGTTTGAATATATGGAAATTGAAATTTGGATTGTTGAAAGGTCAAACTATTAATAATAAAATATTAATAATAATATCCATTTTTAAGGTCACAACCAAGCCAGACACCAAATTGGTGTATGAGACACCCTTGTTTGTGGGACAAGGGACCCACCTCCCCACAATGATTTGACTGTTAAGTCTACGAACGCATACATACTCTACCCCCCTCTCGTTTTTAACATGTGACCTCTTAGGAGGAAAAACATGCTCTTCACCATTAGGCCCTATGAAACTATATAACTTTATTTAGCGATAAGTTTAACTTACGGAATCAATTTTTTACCAACAACTAAATTAATATATCCATTGACCAAATTTTTGGGAAAAAATAGTATATCCATTGACACGAGTTTCTTTTGTGCTCACTATTGTAATGAATAGAAATAGAGAAAAAATCAAAGTATTTATGAATTTTGTTGAGATGCTAAATTTATTAATTCTCTATCATTAAAAAAAAATTAATAATAGTATTTTTAAAAAATAGTAACAATGTTTATTGAATAGTTTACATTTTAATTTTGAATTAAAAACATTATTATTTAAATAATCTATTCAATATATTTAAAATATCTCACCACTTTAACTTGTACAATTTCAACAAATAAAAATTATTTTAATATTTAACTATTAAATTTAAATTTAATAAAAACCTTCACATACAATCTTCTTATATTCACAGTTTTTTTTTAACTTATTAAATTATAAATAAAATATAATGTAATACGATAATCAAATGTAAATGGGCTAAGATAAATAAAAATATCTAAATTTAATAAGGCACGTGAATAAAAATGATGTGGAATTACTTCAATTAGATGAAAACAATTATAAAATTAAGTAAATATATAAATTTCAAAAATTTTACTAACTAGTTATTCATTGTGAACCTCAGGTTTAAGTTGTTTAAAACCAATTTGTATTCCAAACAACAAAACTCTCTTTTAAAATTATCTTTGGTAAAAAAAGGAAAAAAATACCAATTTAAAATTATCCTTTGAAAAAAAACAAGGGAATTTTTACACTAGAGAGGGGACACTTAAGCCCATCTCTGGATCCTGTTTTTGAACACGTCAGACCATATGTGTTAGTCACAGAGCATACATCACACACAACAGATTTATACTCTGAGATTTAGATGACAATAACAAAGAATAATTTCAGAGATAGACAAATGACAAAATAATAAGATTACTCAATCAGAAATAGTGGAATAGATAAAACAATCACTGGATAATAGAAATCACTTAGCATTACATAACAGGCTTGGGCCTTGGCTTGCAATCCCTAACCAAAGAAATTACAAATTTATAGAGGTAGAATAAGGATCTATAATCTTGTATGCGATTCAGATGGAGATCTTGAATGATTTAGAAACTAATGGCAATGTAGAAAGATCTAGAATCCTCGAGATTTAAAAACTAATGGCGGTGTAGAAAGATCTAGAATCCTAGAGATCTACAAACTAATAGCGGTGTAGAAGAATCTAGAATCCTGCATGTGATTCATGAATTTGGCTTCACACTTAACATTCTCCCACTTGAAGCCAAATAAGAGTCATCAAGTCACATCGAGTCCTACCATGCCTCTGCATAACTCATGTTTATTTCGTGGTAGAATCTTCGTGAGCATATCAGCAGGGTTCCTATCTGTATGGATCATTTCCAAGGATAATTGTTCTTCCTCCAACACATGTCGGATCCAATGGTACCTTAAGTCAATGTGCCTGGTTTTTGAATGAAATGCTGAGTTTTTTTCCAAGTGAATGACACTCTGATTATCACAATATAACACATACTTCTCCTGCTTTATTCCTATCTCTCCTAGGAATCGTTGCATCCAAAACAAATCTTTACAAGCTTCTGTTGTAGATAGGGCTACTATTCTTTGTAGCCTTGACACCGAAGACACTGATGAACCTGCAAATGTATACAAATAACCTATAGTGGACTTTCTGGTGTCCATATCTCCAGCCATATCTGCATCTGTAAATCCTTCAAGTATAGTCTCATCATGAACAAAACATAAACAATAATGACTAGTACCCTTGAGATACCTCAAAATCCATTTTGCTGCTTGCCAATGTTGTTTTCCTGGATTGGTAAGGAACCTACTCACTACTGCCACTGAATATGTAATGTCTGGTCATGTGCATACCATGGCATACATCAAACTGCCAACTGTTAAAGCATAAGGAATCTTACTCATCTCTTCTTTCTCCTTGTCATCACTAGGACATAGTTAAGTACTCAGCTTGAAGTGGGCTGCAAGGGGTGTACCAATTGGCTTGGCATTCTTCATATTAAACATATCAAGCACCTTCTTGATATATTTTTCTTGTGACAGCCACAACCTTTTGTTTTTCCTATCATGCATAATTCACATGCCGAATATCTGTTGTGCTTGCCTCAAATCCTTCATTGCAAATTCGCTACCCAAATCTTTCTTCAACCTATTGATCTTATTCTTATCATGCCCAACAATCAACATGTCATCCACATAAAACAATAATATGATATACTTTCCTTGATACACAACAGTCAGATTCCAACCTCTGAAAGCCATGTTCCAACATGAATGAATCAAATTTCGTGTACCATTGTCGAGGTGCCTGTTTCAACCCATAGAGACTCTTCTTCAACCTACAAAAAAGGCCTTCTTTGCCTTTTTCTATGAAGCCTTCTGGCTGCTCCATATAAATTTCTTCCTCCAATTCACTATGAAGGAAACCAATTTTTACATCTAATTGTTTACATTCTAAGTCTAAACAAACAATTAGACCAAGAATGACTCTAATGGATGACATTTTAACAATAGGTGAGAAAATTTCAGTGAAGTCAATACCTTCTTTTTGGGCAAAACCTTTCACCACTAACCTTGCTTTATACCTCTCCTTCTTTTCTTCACCTTCATGCTTAATCCTATAAACCCATTTTTTTCGTAGAGCCTTTCTACCTTTTGGGAGGTTTACCAACTCCCAAGTTTTATTTTCCAACAAAGAGTTCATTTCTTCTTCCAATGCTTTCTTCCATTCTTCACTGTGCTCAACTTTACAGGCTTCTTGAAAACAATTTGGCTCACCTTCATCAATCAACAAAAATATAGTTTGAAGGAGGATACCTTTATGAAGGCTTATGAGACCTAGAAGATCTATGAACCAACTGTGGTGGTGCATTATCAGGTTGAATCTCCTGTAAAGGTTCCTGCAAGATTCCTTCTTCTTATTGTTCATCATTTTCCACTTGTTGTTCTTCATGCTCCTGAATTCTTTATTCATTTTCTTGTATTGGTGGTATGTTTTCCTACTGCTCTCCAAACCTATCAATAACTTTCTTGACCTCCAACTCACCTACAATCCTCTTGAAGATTTATGAATCATTAAATATAACATCCTTGCTTCTAATAATTTTCTGTTTGACTGGATTCCATAGACGATAACCAAAATCTTCATTCGCATATCCCAAAAAAATGCATTTCATAGATTTATCATCTAGCTTAGTTCTATTTTCTTTGGGAATATGTACAAATGCTTCACATCCAAAAAATTTCAAGTGAGAATAATTCAAATTCTTACCAGTCCAAACTTCTTCAAGGATACCGCCATCCAAGGCTGTAGTTGGAGATATATTTATGAGGTAGCAAGCAGACTTGACTCCTTCAGCCCAAAAATTCTTCTCCAAACCAGAATTGGACAACATACTTCACACCTTTTCCATAATGGTGTGATTCATCCTTTCCGCGACGCCATGCTGTTGAGGAGTATAAGGCACAGTCTTCTCATGCTTTATGCCAAACCTGTTAGAATATTCATTAAATGCATTTGAGCAGTATTCTCCACCATTATCTGTTCTTAAACACTTGAAAATTTTGTTCGTCCCTCTTTCAACAACAACATGAAATATTTGAAATATTTAAAACACTTCACTTTTACATTTCATAGGATATTCACAAACCTTCTTGGATGCATCATCTATAAATGTTACAAAACATGATGCTCCTCCTAATGATTTGATGTTAACATGTCCAAACACATCTGAGTGTACCAATTCTAACACATTTTTATTTCTCTCATGGCCACCTCTAAGGAATGAAACCCCTCTTTGTCTACCATATATACAATGCTCACAAAGATCAAGATTGTAGGATTTCAAACTTGGAAATAAATTTTTAAGCCCTTCTCACTCATGTGACCCAAACGCTTATGCCACATATTTGCTGAATTTCCTTCTTTTTTGACAATAGCCAAATCTGATTTTCCTATCAGTGTCCTCAATGTGCATAATGTTCCTATCTTGGGTCCTTTAGCCACGAGTAATGCTCCTTTGCTAATTTTCCAACCTCCTTTTCCAAAGCTTGTGGAATAGCCTTCATCATCCAGTCGTCCCATAGATATTTAACTCATGCGTATTTCTAGTACATGCTTGACCTGTTTCAACAATATATCTTGTCCATCTTTCATCTTGATCTGGACATCTCCCACTCTAACAATACTGCAAAAATTATTATCCCCAATTGCACTCTACCATAATCACCAGGATTATATGAAACAAAACTATCTTTGCATGGGGTTACATGGTGAGATTCTCTAGAGTCAAGGATCCAATCAAAGCTACTGCTATATGTATATACACATGCATCCTCTACTGGAACAATAAAAAACACATCACCATCTGTGGCTACAACAGTAGTCTCACCTTCATTTGTGCTGGATGACTTGTGATTTGTAATGGACGGTCTCTGATCCTTTTGTCCTTTCTTCTAGAATCAACATTCTTTCTTCATGTTCTTGGGTTTGCCACAATGAAAGCAGATGATCCTGCCTCTCCTTGATTTTGACTGGCCTCTCGATCTTGATCGCCCTTGCCAGCCTCAATCCATTCTCCTACCACGATCAACTAGATCTAGAGCCTCTCCTCCCTGGTTTTCCATAATTGACTTGCGTCACAACTACCCATTCATTAAACTGTTGCTGACACCATCAAAATTCATGGTCCCTGTAGTTGCTAAAGTGCTCATAGCTACAATTAAATTTTCCCAAATGTCTAGCATAGAACACATTAGCAAAATGGCTCTAATTTGATCATCTAAAATGATTTTAACAGAGGCAAGTTGATTAGTAATAGTATTAAATGCATTCAAGTGCTTAGCAACTGAAGCACCCTCTTTTATCTTGAGATTATAAATCTTCTTCATCAAGAACACTTTGTTTGATGTCTTGTTCTTCTCATATAGATCATGGAGCTTCTTCCATAATCCTTCTTCCGTATTTTCTCCAAACACATTCAAATAAACATTCTTTTCTAAATATTGGCAGATTGTTGCAATTGCCTTTCTATCTAGCTTATTCTACTCTTTGTTTGTCATCGATGAGGGTTTCTTTGTTGTGCCCTCAATTGGCAAATATTGTTCCTTGAAAATTAGTATATCCTCCATCTGTGATTTCCATAGGGAAAAATTAGCCCTGCTCACCTTCTCCATATCTGTAACTGCTGTCTCCATTTTCAATATATTGATGCCCAAAAACAAAAACTCCACTTAAAAATAAAACTTTAATTATTACTCTTTAAAAGTTAGTCATAATGAACTTCCTCCTTTTAAAATACCCTTTTCAAAATTCCTGCTCCTTTTTAAAAGATACTTTTCAAAATTCCAACATATAATTATGTAAATATAAAAACATATATAATGTTTTAACCTTTTCACATTTCACACATACATATGTTGGTTTGTATACATGCAAGCTTCATGAAAAAAAATTACGAACTCCATGTAAAGCACTTACGCACTCGACATTTTAGGCTTCATGGCACATTTCACCATATGCCCACGACCTTTTTATTGCTTGGAACAACTCTCTTAACGTTCCTCAGCTATTTCCTGGACAAATTGCTCTCCTGGACTCTGTTCTTTGCACGGATTTCCGATTTCCTGGAAAGACCCTTCAAAAGCTCTAGAGGTAATAGCCAACATTTTAACGAACACTGCCAGAGTAAGGTGATGGCAGTAAGCGGCTTGCACAGTGGATATTCGACCCTAGCTCTAATACCAGTTGTTAGTTCATAGCATACATAACACACAACAGATTTATACTCTGAGATTTAGACAACAATAGCAAAGAATAATTTCAAAGATAAACAAATGAAGAAACAACAATATTACTCAATCAGAACTAGTGGAATAGATAAAACAGTCACTGGACAACAAAAATCACTTAGCATTACATAACAGGCTTGGGCCTTGGCTTGCAATCCTTGGCCAGAGAAATTACAAATTTATAGAGGCAAAAGAAGGATCTAGAATCCTATATATGATTCAGATGGAGATCTGGAATGATCTAGAAATTAATGGCAGTGTAGAAATATCTAGAATCCTGGAGATCTAGAAACTAATGGCGGTGTAGAAGAATCTAGAATCCTGCATGTGATTCATGAATTTGGCTTCAGACTTAACAACATGCGAGAGAAAAGAGCATATTTGGCGACATTAAGAGTGCCCAGCCAAACTTGAGAGCTTTCACTGGAATGGACAAATCAATAAGTGACAACTGTTCTTTTCCCCAGATTATTTTCCCTAGAAAAGAGAGTATTTGCATCTATTTGTAGTGCAAAAATTAGTACAAGAATAATAACACATTTTATGTATCTCATATTCATCTTTGCAATTCCTAAATTATGTCAAAGTATATCCTATAGAGAAGGGTATCTTGGTAGTGTTAAAAGTGCCCATCCAAACTTGAGAGCTTTCACTAGAATGGACAAATCAATAAGTGACAACTCTTCTTTTCCCCATAAATGAGAATTTGCATCTATTTGTAGTGCAACAATTAGTACAAGAATAATTTCACATTTTATATATCTCATATTCATCTTTGCACTTCCTAAATCACACCAAAGTATAGCCTATAGATATCAGTTGAAAACAATTAAATTCTAAGAATATCAAATGTTGTAATACTTGACTCCAAATATAGGCGAAGACTAATGGATGAGGAACTCTAATTTAGAATTTGAAGCTAGTGCTTTCAGACAGCTACTGCCACATATCATTAATAAAATATCAATGAATCCCAAATTCAAATTGATACAACGACAAATCTCAATCTCTTAACAACGTGGGAAATTTATATTGGATTTACAAACAAAATACTTGGCTATGAATAAGAATGGCGATTTCGAGGTTACATATGTTTTTAGGTAATTCATTAAAAATATAGTAACTTATCCAAATTTTGGCAATGATCTTACCAAGGGAGCTAAATCCATAATTTTCAGACAAATTGGAGTCATCTTACACTTCCACTTAGCCTAATATTTCTATTATAAAATGAAAACAAATAGTAACCAAAAAAAAAAAATTAGTGATAGTTAGAAGAAAAAAATTATATTTAATTTCATTTATATGAAAATAATATTAAAATTTCACATCCAATTTTCCATGGATTATTTTTTTATATTGATATGGATTTTATATATTATGTTTTAATAGAAAATAAAAAATTAACAATTTTCTAATAAAATTTATTAAATCACAAATCATTTATAAAATCAAGATTAATATTGATTTTTTTATAGG
>APFE031545551.1:0-13997 GCA_000404065.3 Pinus taeda | reverse complement strand
CCATTGAGAGTTGAGAGTGCAGGGAGAAAGAGGATGAAAACATTCCTCTCGTGTTTTTAATGAAGAATGGTTAAAATACAAAAGGTAATCTATGAGAAAGAGGTGGAACACAGAGGATTTCAAGAACAAGAGAAAGAGGAAAAGCATAAGGACTCCTACATCCATGGTAGAAGAAATATAGACATGGGGAGAATAGAATTTGAAGGACTCAGTTCCTTGGAAAAGGGAAAGCCAAACTCAAAAGTTGAAACATCAAATTTATGAGCTTGAGGTTTTAAATAGATGTACGGACACTCAGAATGTAGCATTAAGAACCAGGAATGGAGAATTGTGAACAACAATGACTGAGTTGAAGGAATCAATGAGAAAATGGAGGTTCCATGTGGCCCATCTGCGAACTTGTGTTAGGAAATTTGAAAAATATATGAGGAATAATCGAACAAAGAAGGCTAAAGAAGCATGTTCAGGAATCAACATCCAAATCCACTAATGAGGAGAATTTTTTCATTTTTTTTTTTTGTAGAGGTTAGTGGTTGTGTGAGGACACACAACATGATGAGATTGGGAGAATGTTGGCTACCATAATTTTCCTATTTTCACCTAAATCACCCTACGTTAGCCTCTATTTTACAACCTAAATAAGATTTGAATGTATTTATTTTTATGTTCTTTAATCATTATTTGGGTAAATGGATAATGTATGCTCATTTTAATTAAAATTCAAAGAGGTCAATATTTCTCTATGTAACTTCCGATTTGTATTACCTTACGACTATTACAAGGTATGTTCACTAATTCGAGATCAAAGTGGCTATGGTATAGGAAGATACTAAGAAACCCTACACCCATCCTTATTGATGCACTGAATATGGGAGACCATTGGTTCGAGAGTCTGACTAGGAGATGGTCCCAGTTGTCAAGGAGGAAAGGCGTGTATTCACTCGTGAGGACCTGTTCTTGTTTTCCTGCAATTGCCTTGGAGCGTTGGAGGGTTCCTAATGTTAGAGATTAGCTTCCAACAACTCCATCTTTTTTTATCTATTTGATATGGCCAAGGGCCGATGTAATTTTTATATATGTCAAGATAGATTAAGATGGAAACTGGCGATATTGTGAACAATTTTGGTGTTTATATTTTTCAGAAAGTTTGTGCCGCCACGACCTCTCTCAAGCTAGATTTTTCACTATACGTTATGTATCAAGAAAAGAATTTTGTTGTTTAATAAAAGAGGGCTAATTCCATATTCATGCATTCGTGTATTTTATTTCCTATGATGACAAATCTGTCCTTATAGATTCATCTCATTCATTAAATAGGGAAATGAACTAGTTCTCTAGAGCTGATCCAAACCTACTCATTCTCCCTCTGTCAATTATATTGTGTGGTGAGTAAATGATGTGATAAATATCTCCCTGTGGAGGTTTTATTATAAGAGGTGCACCTAGTTGGGTAAGCTCTTGTGTGTTTTCTTTCAAAATGAGTGATAAAGGTTATGATCTATAACTTTATGTTCTCATGTTTATGCTTGGGGTTTTCTTTTAAGTAGAGCTTCCTTCATATTTGAAGAATTTCTTTCGTTTATTCTAAACCAAAGTAAGGGTTTGAATCTGGAAATGCTATTTTGATTTCAAATTCATCTCTTTATTTTAGATCTACTCTGTGGTGCACAAATATTCCTTCAGATAAGATCTACAAAGGGGTTATCTCAATCTTGGTTGGTAATTGATACATTTATTCTTTAAATTGTTTTGTTTCAAACAGGCAAGTAAAAACCCTTTTTCTAGTACTTGTAGCTATTTGGAAACCTTATTATGCAGGTGAAGTTATTCTTGGTTGAGGACCTATTGATTTAATATTTCACTGTATTACCCTAGGCCTGGGCCTGTATTATAAGTGCAGAACAAAATACTGTCATCTTTAACTAAAGTAGAATCATCAATTTTTTTATTTATAAAGTTATATGCACAAAATCCGATTTTGAACATAGTGTTAAACTAGAAAAAGATAGATATATTTCTGAGGTGATTTTCCTATCTATGCACATGATTTTAATATTTCTTTCCATGATTGGTGAAGTCTTGAGGTTCATGCATTGAGGGTGCAATGAGTTTGAGATTTTTTGCCTTAAGTCAAGCAAGGTTTCTTTCCACAATTGAGTTTAGACTTACTACACGATATCGTTTTTTAGTATAGGTACATGGTGGTTTTCCTCAGTACAAGCACAAAGTGTTATTTCTTTTCCTAGTATAGGAATAAAGTACAAGTATTGTTATGTTCTACCTAGTGTAGGAACATACCGCACGAACTGTTTTGGCTCTTCCAATATAGGAAATGATTGCAAGAATAGATTTATTTTGAAAAGTCTTTATGTTCAAAATTTTTGTTCTTGCATGGCTTGAAATGAATCTTGGATTTGTTTTCTCTTGAGTTATCTTGAGTTATTTCTTTCAAGTCTATGGTTGTTGTTTTTCTTAGTGAAAATATAGTCTCTTGAGTGGTGTGGTGTCATTGTGTTAATAGTACAAAAACATAATTTCAAGGTCTTCTTTATAGATACGTTTTATTGCACCGGAAGGATTCAGTTGTAGGGATAAAGATAGTACAGAAGTGATCCAAAATCCTTCACATTTATTTTTCTATGCCTCGAAGCTTACGAAGCCCTAGATTGATAATTAACTATTGAGTAATTGAAATTCAATTACTACACCCAACAATAACACACACACGCACACATATATATAAACAAAATGTTTCAATCTCAACTACCTATATATTATATAAAATAATTAAATATAAAAAATATTCTTAACATTTCATTAGTTTGTGATTTAGAATCAACAAAGATCCATATTAACTCTGGATAAAGGACAAGAACAATCTCAAGTTCAAAGGAAAAGCTCCATACCTAAACCTCTTAATTGAAGAAATACTCCCTCCTATTGAAAGCATGGTTATGTCTAGGCATCTTATGTATAAGAAGTTATACAAAGTGGAATCCAAGAGGTTTTTACAATTGCTTCTAATTTTGGCCAAAACAATGACCGTTAGCTAATTGAGGATGACACAAAGCATCTAGCCTTGTGCCAACCATTGGGAAACATTGAGTCGAGGATATCATTTTGAAAAATATGGATAATATTAAGAATATTCTCATGTCAAATTTTGAGAATAACTTGTGTGCCAATAAATATTTATAGGGGAAAAAGAAACTAAGATATTATAATAGATGATCAACTACATTGTTGAAAATAAAAAATATCTATATATTTTTATAATGTTAAGAAGAGAATGAATATTTTAATATTACAACAGATTCTCACCATATTCATACTAAAAGTAGGTGTTGGGCAATTCCCAAAAATCCATGGGATGAAGAGCCTATCACCTTTGTGGTGTTAAGAGGGTGAAAGGAGAAAAAACTCTCTCTTAGATTGTCATTTTCATCGTCTCTATGGCTCTACATAATACTAAAATTAGGTGTTGGTCAATTCCCAAAAATCCATGGGATGAAGTGCCTATCACCTTTGTGGTGTTAAGGGGTTGAAAGGAGAAAAAACTATCTCCTAGATTGTCATTGTCATAATCTCTATGGATCTATATGTATAAGTACATAAATATCATCATCTACATCATCATCATAAAAACAAGTAATACTATAATTCTTTTTCTAAATAACCTCTTAACTTCTCTTACCTTCTTAAGGTCTGGTAGATCATATAGGCATTACTACATTATCATCACCATCATCATCATCATCATCATAAACAAATATTTATCTAAATAGTATAATAATATATTACCTTCTCTTACCTTTTTAAGCTCTAGTGGACCATATAGGTCAAGGTCATCATTTTCATGATCATTGTTATCATTAGCAATTATACTGTAAATATTTTTTTAATATTATACAATATATTTTCCACTCGTTTTTCTACATTTGCTAATGTATAAAATTAAATATTAATTTTATAAATATTGTGCCTTAAAAATTTAATTTCATTGTCATCGTTGCCACCATCATCATCAATTAGTAATACAAAAAATATTTTTTTAATATTATAATAATACATTGTCCACTTTAACTTTGTAGCTATAGTAATATAAAAAAGTTCTAAACATTAGTCTTCTAAAATACCATATTTTTAAATTTTATCATCATCATCGTCATAGTCATCATTGTTGCTATTATATATTGAATTTTATCGTCATTGTCATTACTGTCATCATCATCATTGTTGTCACTACTACCGCCACATCATCATCATCATAATCATCAATTAATAATAATATAAATATTTTTTCAAAAACTATTATAATCCATTGTCCACTCTTTATTACCTATATTAATATAGAAAAATCCTAAATATTTGTATTGTAAAATACTATATTTAAAATTTTATTGTAATCATCATTGTGGTCATGGTCATCATCATTATCATCATCATCATCATCAATTAATACAACACCGTCATCATCGTTCTTGTTGTTGTGATTGTCATCATCACCACCACCAACAATACCATCATTGCACGGAGAAGGGATCTATAGCCTATTATGAAAGAGATGTTGTCATGTAATGTTAAAATTAAAAATAATAAAATAAAGGTTATATTACTACCAAATTAGAAAATAGTAAATAAAAAAAATGCTGACCATGAATAAAATACTTCAATTTCTACTTTAATTTTACATGAATGAAAAATCAAGTAATCAAAAGTAATATAAATAAATTTAACTTTTAGTATGAGAAAGACATGTAGTTTTTTCACTGCTTAATATGGAGTTAAGAGATCTATGTAAAAATAATATTATTAATCAAAAGTAATATAAATTAATTTAAATTTTAATATTACATAATGTGCAAAATGTTTCACCCGGATGCGGGTGCATTAACCACGTATTAACGCCATTAACAAAGAGGACGGCAGCTCTTGGCGGCTAAAGGCAGGCGAAACTCAGACATTCAAGGCTCTCAGTAATGGCGGATTGTGCTTGGAAGTAATGGCACTGAGCAGGAGAATTAATGAACTGCAAGGACATCATTCCCGGATGGCGTGCCTCAATCAGGGCATAAAAGAGCTGCTCCTCGGCGGATATGGAAAAGAGGCATGCTTCAGGTGGTTAATTCGGCTGAGTTCCAGGGCAGCGAACACCGTATGGACGTCTCCCTGGGTCAGGTATATGTCCGTTGGATCTGGAATGTTAAGAGGGTCCGTTGGGTCTGAACCTGTTTCATTAAGTTTATTCTTGTGTCTGAATGTTGTGGTCATCTGTTTCATTAAGTTTATTCTCTGTGTCTACGTCTGGTACAAGAATTTCGTGTTTCCTGTCTTTGGTTGGGGTCTGGGCATAGCGTATCTGGTCAGCACCTAGCGACAACAACGGGTTTTATCAGGTTATAATTGGGTTGTGTTGGAGGGTGTTTGGTCTTGGAGCCCCATCCATTTAGCCTGCAATTGGTTGTTCCTCTCCCAAGCTCAGAGTCTCTATTTGGACATTCACCACCAAAATTTCACCATGCCTCGACACCGTGGAATCCCCAGACGTGGGAGAAACACTGGGTCAAGGGGAGGTTCTTGCAGTCGCGGAGGCTTGGTCCTGCAATGCTTACAACCTTTAGCATTTGTCCCACCCCCCTCACCACCCTCCAACAGTTCTGGTCCCTCTCTCAACAGTTCTTTCCATTCAGCTCATTTTATGTTTCGAAGCAAGCTGAACAAGCGGCTCATCTCTGCTATTGTAACGGTGCTCTTCTCGGAGGAGGAGGAAGAGCCAGCTAGTTCGGAAGAAACATCCAGGGAGCAGGCTCACTCCCATACCTCCAGTGCTCTTCAAGGAAGCCCAGTTGGGGATGTTCCCAACGACTTGAGGATTCTGTGCGAAGATGGCCAGCAGGAAATCTCTCGGCCCCAGCCTTCATCTTCACAGGAGCCCATTATGGAATGTGAGGCTGCGAGCACCTCCGGGAACATCGTCAGCCTTGTTCTCCCTTCAGGACGCAGTGCGATGGATGTAGAAGACAACCTCATGGTTACCTGGGTCAATCAAGCGAGCGAGAAGGATGCCGGCTCTCCTCAGCAGGATTAAGAGCTACATGGTTTCAATGACTTTTCAGAAAGCGAACTTCTGTGGTTTGTTCTCGGTATGCGTTTTCCTAATTTGCATGGTTTATTTTCTCAATGGCAAGAGATTTACAGTCTACAGGTTTTTTGAGTCTCAATGGAAATGTCATATCCCTTATAAAGGGAAATATTTTTGTAAGGGATTAGGTTATTATGCAGCCTTACCCTGATCTAGCTGAGGGCAGAGATGAATTGTCTAAAAAACACCAGTTTTCCTATGGTTCTGATATTTAATTTTGTAAAAGTCAGGCATCAGCACACCTGCAATAGTTTTTTTGGTAGAGGGCAGGCTACAGCCCCCTCAGAGGCTTAAACCTCTCTGTAAATATTTTTCCTCTTTCTTATTAATAGAATAGTCTTTACTCAATAAAAAAAAAAAGTGCAAAATGTTTCATGTCTTTTATCAATCAAATATTCCAAATATTTATCATGAATGATTTGGGAGATTTGTAATTCTTTTTAACATCTAATATGAAGTTGATATGTAACGTTTTAAAAAATGTTATAAAAATGTCTACTATAGAGTAATTTTAGACATCACATATTCAAGAACAAAAATAAATTTTTATATAGAGAAATAAAAAGATGAAATTTTTATATAGAGAATGTACTAAATACTTGATTCAAGGTGAAATGAGTACACCTTATTTATGAATCGTTGATGAATCCTACCACATTTCCCTAAAAATAGAAGAAAATTTGAATAGGAAAACGCAATACAAAGACAACATAAAAGGTTTTAGAGGCATACCTAAGCCATGGACAACTAGAGGCAATGAAAAGGAAGTATTATCCACTATTGGTAAAGGTGATAAAGGTGGAAACAAGCATAGAAGAGATAGACGAAGTTATGGAAGAGGAAAGGGAAAGTATCTAATTATGTATTATCCCTATGGAGTTTGTAGGACATAAGAAATATGATTTCTAGGAAGGACAAAGTTCACGGAGAAGAGGTGAATCCAAAACACAAGCTACAGAAGATGATGAAGCTTCTATTGTTGGAGAAAATGTGATTTTGATTCAATAAGAATAGGTATAAAATTTGATGTTTCATAGAGTATTTCTCAAGGTTGAGAAGAAGAGGAAGAGCTAGAGAAAAAGAAGGAAATTTTTCAAAACAAAATGTAAGGTTCAAGGAAAGTTTTGTAATTTGGTCATAGATGGAGGAAGTACACTAATTTTAGTGTCCACTCAAGTCATAGACAAATTTAAACTCAAGATTTTTGTCCATCTAAATGCTTCAAAAGTCTGATGGTCGCAAAATTGACAATATGTGGATGCAACAAAGAAATGAGTGGTGAATTTTCAAATAGATGGTCTTCAAGAGCAATTCTTTTGTTATATGGTTTATATGGAAGCATGCCACATACTTTTGGGAAGGCCATGGTTGTTTGACAAAAAAATTCACCATGATAGTCGATAGAATGCATATGAGTTTACGAAAAATGAACAACACTACAAACTCAACCCAATGCTGGAAAATACAGCTTGAATAACAGGAAGTTGTGGAAGTACTAGCACTTGTAACAACAAGATCATCATTAGAGAAAATTTCTATATAAAAGTGCTCATGAAATTTTCATGTAATTTGTATGCCATAAAATGTAAACCATTCAAAATCCTTCAAATTTAAAAAGACGTAAATATAAATAATTTGGAGGGAAAAGAATAAAAACTACTTTTTCAATTGTATTTTTGGCTTATCTCCTTATAGGTTTACTCAAATTTCAATTGTATAAACTCTTTGGATACAAAATTAAATTCAGCATCTAATGAGTACCCATTATGCATACTTTTGAGAAGACCCACATTCATAAAAAAAAAATGAACATATAGCACTTTTTTAATGTATATTCAAGTTTTATCGATGTGGGTCTTCTCAAAAGTATGCATAATGGGTACTCCTTGGATGTGGAATTTAGGTATGTATCCAACAAGTGTCTACACTTTAAATTTGAGTAAACCTATAAGGAGATAAGCCAAAAATATAATTAAAAATGGTTTTATTCTTTTCCCTCCAAAATTCATAACTCTCACTTTATAATTTTAACTATTATTTTATTATTTTTCCTTAGCATACCACTTTTAGGTTGAAATTTTATCTAATGGTTGTGTTCGAATGAAGAGATTTTACATGAGTAATGAAAGGAAAAATTATAGTTAGAAATAATTTGAAAGGCACTAAAAAAGGAAGTGAAATTAGAAATTGTCCCAACAAAAAATAAATCCTTCTTAGATGAATTCAAGGCGATTGTTGCTGATGAATCTCCAAATGGACTACCTCCTATGAGAAGTATTTCTCATCATATTAAATTTATTCATGGATCAAGCTTATGAAACAAGGCACCTTATAGGATCACCCCAACATAGAATGAGGAAGTAAATAAGTAGGTACAAGTGCTACTTGATAGAGGATTGATAAGAGAAATTTTATGTTGTGTGTTGTACCAACAATATTGAATCCATAGAAGACATGTTAATGGAGAATGTATATGGATTTTAGAGCCATTGATAGGATAACCATCAAGTACCAATTTACCTTATATAGGATAGAGGATATTATGGATTGTTTTAGTGGGGCTGCATATTTCACAAAGATAGACTTGAAGAGCAGTTATCATTGAATACAAATTAGGGAAGGTGATGAGTGGAAGACTTCTTTCAAGATTATGGATGAATTATTTGAATGGTTTGTTATGCCATTTAGGTTGACTACCACCCCTAGCACATTCATTAGGCTCACGAATGATGGCTTGAAGCCATTCTTGGGAAACTTTCTTGTAGTATACTTGGAAGAAATTATAATTTTCAGTAAAACAAAGTGCAACACTTCGAACATGTAAGGAAAGTGTTGCAGTGGTTGAAGGAAGAGAAGTTATTGATCGTTGAAGAAATGTACATTCATGCGAGATGAATTAGTGTACTTGGGATTTTTTATTTCTAAGGAAGGACTGAAGATGGATTATGAGAAGGAGAAGATTATCTTGGAATGGCCAACACCTCATTTTACTTTCATTTTGAGGGGATTTCATGGTTTGGCAAGCTTATAATGGAAATTCATTAGGAATTTTGGTGAGACCTGTGCACCTCTTACTAAGCTAATGAAGAAGGGTAATTTTAAATGGACATTAGAAGCAAGGGAAGCGTTTGTAGATTTGAAAGGGAAGGTGATAGAGAAACCAAATTTGGTGCCTCCAAACTCTTGTAAAGTATTCCAAGTTGATTGTGATGTAAGTGGGACAAAAATTGGAGCAACTTTGAGTCAAGAAAGAAGACCAACAACATTCTTGAATGAGAATTTAAATCATGCTAAGAAGAAGTATTTTGCATATGATCAAAAACTTTATGTTGTTGTGCAGGCTTTTAAATAGTGGAGACAATATTTGTTGTCTAAGGAATTTTCCTTGTTCACTAATCATGAGGAATTACAATATATCAATAGTCAATGTAAGTTGAATCAAAGGAATTCAAAATGGGCTGAATTCTTATAAAGTTATACATTTGTTTTCAAGCCTAGGTCAAGAAATTCAAATAAAGTTGCAGATGCATTGAGTAGGAGAGTGTTGTTACTCAACACTTTGTCAGTAGAAGTGGTAGGTTTGGAGAGCTTGAAGGAGTTTTATGTAGGAGATATCAATTTTTGAGAAGCTTCGAGAACTTGTAAAGCAGCTTTGAGTGTAGAAAAAACCATGTTCTTGTATTACCATGTCCAAGAAGAGATTTAATTTAAAAAGTAGCAATTGTGCATTCCTCAAGGGTCAATGAGGTTGAATATTATTAAGGAACTACATAGTGGAGCCAGAGGTGGACGTTTTGGAATGGATAAGACCAAAGCGATAATAAAGGAGACATATTTTTGGCTAGCATCAATAAGGATGTTAGAAACGTTGTTGAGTGTTGTAGAGTTTGTCAACTAACAAAGGGTATAAGTCAAAATGTAGGGTTCTGTACTCCATTTCCGGTACCAGAAAGGCGTTGGGAAGATGTGAGCATGGATTTTGTCTCGGAATTTCTGAGGACACAAATGAAGCATAATTTAGTGATGGTTGCCATAGAGAGGTTCTTAGAGATTTCATATTTCATAACATGCAAAAGAATAATTGATTCTACAGAAGTGGTTGTTCTATTCTTCAAATAAGTAGTGAGACTTCATGGGTTGCCAAGGACCATTACTTTAGATAGAGATACAAGATTTCTAGGTCACTTCTAGAGGATGATGTGGAAGAAAATGAGATATAAGCTATTATACACTTCAACATATCATCTGTAGACATATGGAGAGACTAAAGTGGCGAAGAAAAATCTTGGCAATTTTCTAAGAAGCTGGAATGGTGGAAATACTAGCTAGTTGGATATGGTCTTAGCATAGGTAGAGCTTGCATACAATGACTCGATGAATAGATCTAGTGGTAAAGATTCCATTTCAGATTATTTATGAGTGGTCACCAAAATTTGTTGTGGAACTAATAAAATTTCTAGATTTGGAAGAAAGGAAGAGTGTTGATGCAATTGATTTCACAGAAAACATGCAGCTAATAGGAAAACAAGTGAAGAAGCGATTGAAGAAGAGTAATAAAAGGTATAAGGAGAAGGAAAATTTCAAAAGAAGACAAAAACTTTTGGTTGAAGGAGATATGGGAATGGCACATATGTGAAAAGAGATATTTTTGAGGGCTACCTACAACAAGTTAAAATATAAGAAATTAGGCCCATGGAGAATTCTTCGAAATTTTTCTAAAAATGCCTACTAGTTGGAGTTGTCGAGTGACTTGGATATATCTCTGATATTAAATGTGGTTCATCTATATGAGCTCCATGAAGGAGAAATAAGTGAAGTGATATGTACATCCCTTGAGTTGAAGGAACAATTACCAATTCAACTAGTTGCAAAAGTGGAAGAAATTCTGGTCACACAAGTTGGGAATAAGACTCGTCTTAGAGAGCTTTTGGAGTATTTAGTCAAATGGAAGAATAGGTTATTTGAATATGTGTCATGGGTGACTATGCAAGAGCTAACATGCCTACAAGGGACTTCAATCGCTTAAGGAAATACCATATGAGATGGTAACTGATATTTTGTTACCAAGGATGTCTGATCCAGGAGCATCCTTGGCCTTGGGAAATCCTCATCAACCAAAGAACGATTTTCACATGAGTTTGTAATCAGTATTTTCATTCCCATCTATTTTAATTTGTTGATACACCTATAATTTTAGTTGTTGATACAACCAATTGGTAGTTTTTCTTGCTCTTATAGTTACATGTTATTAAAGAAACAACTACTCTTGAGTTATTGAAACTCTTAAGAGAACGTACTAATACACCTGATGCATGGAGTTGATGACACATCTAAAAACAACAGTTATTTAGTTCAGCTACTACTGAACAACCACTATTGGATGCGCTATGAAGATGAGATGGAGGTTACAAAAATTGGTTTGTCTGCCTACTGACAGGAAACAAATCGACTTAGTTCTAGAAGGTGAGAGGTAAATGGTAGGGGAAATGATCTATTTCATGGTAATAGGAAAGGGTCAACAATGTGAGGATAAATTACATGAATCCAAAATTAAAGAGACTTTTGATTTTTATTTTATTTTTCTTATTAGTTACCTGTGGGTTTGTTCGTGCTCCTACCCCTTGCAAAGATGAGATTGGTTTGGCCTATTTTACAATTTCTAGAGAGCATGATTGGTTGTTGTATGAGTTATCGAGGGTGTTTGGTTGCTATGTGTGGAATTTTCATGGGGATTTCAAGCACTTTGAGAACTTCACTCTCAAATTTGTATTCTTTTCTGTAACCACACACTTTGAATGAATAAAAATATATTTCAATCCCTTCTAGGTTCTCGTGAGCAAACTCAAATTACTCTTTGTTTATGCTTTGTGATTTAGTCCTTGAATTAATTAATATAGTAGCCAAATTACAATGACCTAGGTTGTGCACTATTTAACAACGTTTCAAATTTTGTAGGTTTTGTGAAAGCTACAGAACTCCTAGACTATGTCAATGGGACACTAATCCCCTGATTATTTTATATTTTGAATTTGAGTATTTATTGATTTAATCAACTCTTTATTCAAATATAATCGATATGTTTCTGGTGTGCACATTGCACCTATGATATAGTCTCTATTTAGCTCACAAGATTTTATATAACCCAACTTAGAATTCTACAAAAAATATGATCTACATTTTAATATGTTTTAGGCCTTGTCTCAACATAATCGGCACTCTCACCACTGTTTGATCAATTTCTTGAAGTTCATCTCTAATACGATAAATTCTTAAGAAATAAGATGATTTTGTATCATCATTTTTCATCTTAAGTGTTTGGATTTCATTCTTTAGAATCTCCACTTTCCCAATATTCTTGATTATAAACAACTTTGAGAGAGCATCATACATATTTATTGCAGAATCTAGTGTGGATACGCAGGGAATCAAGTTTTTGCGACTTAGTTTCTTTTTACTTCTCTTTTCCTACATCATCTAAGGGTTCCTTGAATTTTCCTTAAACAAAATCCAGTAACTTATTCTTTGTAAGGATGAGGTCAATCCTTGTCTTCCATGCTCAATAGTTAGATGCTCCATGAAGCTTTTTCTCAAATTTCATTGATGGGGCCATAGATTTACTAACTTGATGAAAAATAGCCTTCCTTCCTTCTGTCAAATGGGATTCTTATATCCTTATGATATTTAATGATAACTTCTCTTGAACCCTTCCTTAAGATGATGATATCTCATTGATCTACTGACTTCCTTTTTACCTCCTTCTTCACCTTAACTGTGATACCATGTTCGAAAATCAAAGGCAAAAATATTTTCTTATCTTGATAGTTATTTGTGATTATCCTTGAATTCTTATTAAACTCTTTTATATATTCTTTTATCTTATTATCATCAAGCAACTATCAAAAGTATAACTACATGAAGATCAATCTAACAAAGACACAAAATCTAGGCTCTCAACCAGAGCTAAAACCCCTCTCTTAGGGGAAAACAAAAAAAACTTTTTCCCTGCCTTAAAATAAAATAAAATGAGACAACCAAGGCCTTTGAGTTGACCAAAACACCTCCTCCAATCAACCAATTCAGCCTACTAAGATTATTAGACAAATTCCGTCAGTCAAATCTAGTCATATTGCTTCAATCTTGCAACAAACACAAATTTCACCGCTCCTATTTTAGATTTTCAGCACTACTTGTTAATTTTTATTAGCAATATATTATTATTTTATTTATTTAATTTCATTTTATTATTTACATATTGAATTCACCCCACACCACATAACATTGTTCGACAACATATGAAACTATATAAAAAGAACAATATTATCATCAATGCAGTGGAACATAAAGGAAAAATAGAAGCAAAACATTCACACATAGAGACACCAAGATTGGACAGAGACCATGGAAAAATCCCACAAGGGCAAAAATATTTTCAAATTATTCTTCTTATTAGATTATCATTAGGTGTTTAAGTGAAGAGAAAGTACAATGCTCCATATATTCAAACAAAAAACTATTAAGAAAAAATAACTAAATAACATCCAAGAGATGAAAACAACAATTCTAATAATCAAAAACCCTAATTTAGAAGCCTAGGACCATCTGTCAATATCTGTGGTCAACTATCAAATTCTACAGTCAACTAAAGAAATAAAGCCCTAGTTTCCAACCGAACATAGATAGTGTATGTTCTTATTGCTGAAACGCTCTAATTTCACTCATAAGTTTGCATTCCTATGGCTGCAACCAAAAATTCACTATGGAAAATCTATGGCTGCAACTCAAAACTTTAGATCTCACATGTGAGATTTGGACCTTGCAATTTCACACCTGTAAAAACCAATCTCTACAAACCACT
>APFE031545546.1:41700-56927 GCA_000404065.3 Pinus taeda | reverse complement strand
GGGAACCAGATTGGATACCCATTCAGAGAATCTGATGGGTGCTATAATACCTGCTTCAAACATTCTCTTTACTTCCTTCTCAATGAGGGGAATAAGCATAGGGTTTATTCTTCTAAGTTTATGCTTGAATGGTTTTTGATTTGTTTTTAAGGGAATGGTATGTTGAATCACTGAGGTGTCATAGGAATTCAAGTCCTCATAACTCCAAGAAAATACATCTTGGAACTCTTTGAACAAATCCACATACTTTGGCTTTTGATCAGGGGGAAGATTTTTGGACAATTTAATAATTTTGGGCTGTTCTGCTGTCCCTATGTTGTGTTATTCTATAACACCATCTAAAGGCTCCATTTTTGGCTTTTTGGGCACATCATTGTCATCAAACATGTCTTCTAATGGAGTAAGGCCAGCAGGTAGAAAATTATTCTTTAGATCAATGAACTCAGCCTCTGCTTTGGTTGTTTCCTCTAAATGCATTAGTTTCAGTTCTTCTATGTTTGCATTGTCAAAAACAATTGGATTCAGGATTTGTTTTGCTGTTGCAGCTGTTACAGCCTGCATATTTTCATTTGTTTGTTGTTGGGAATTGTTCATGGCCTCTATGTCAATGTTTAAATTTGAAAACTCACCCTCAAGAGTGAGGAAATTGTTAATGTGGTCATAATTTTCAAATACTTGCCAATCTCTAATATTGTTAGGAACAAGAGGCCTATGTTTTATTTCAGCAGTAAAATGGTGATTTGGCTCAAAGGGAAGCTTGCATGTACTAGCAAAAGTGGCTAGGTTGTGGGCATGTATATTATGGTTTCTAGAAATCTTGGCAAGCTCGGATTTAGCGAAGGTGTTAAGTATATATGTTGCAGCAGTCCTATAGGCCCTCATCCTATTGTCATTAGTCACGAAGTTGCCCTTCATTTGTTGGATGATCAAATCGGAGTCACCTAGAATGGACACTTTTGTAGCTCCTAGATCTTTGAGCAGTTTTAGGCCTAAGAGAAGAGCTTCATACTCTGCCATGTTGTTAGTACATCTGAAATTTAGTCTGTAGGCATGGCCTTCTGCATGACTGTCATGTGTATTGTGAATCCATACACCTGCCCGTGCTCCTAACTTGTTGACGGAGCCATCAAACTCTAAATACCATGTAATTTCTTGTTTTTGGTTTGTATCAAGAGTTTCAGTTATTTGAGGATTGGGCAGATCTAGAACTTCAGTTTTAGGAGGTTCTTCTTGTTTGCTGGCTGCCTTGACTGTTGTGACCATGTCATGGGCACAGGCAACCGGTTCTTCATTTATGCATGTCTCTAGCTTTGAAGCTAGAGGCTTCTCATCAGTTGGAGGATCGTTATCATCATTAAAAAGAATAAATGAATCCATATCAGAATGGATTGAGTAAATTGGAATTTTTTGGGGCATCTCCTCACTATTCACCACATACTTCATCAGTGTTTCTCTATACAGTCTCTTTGGTTGCCCAGAGACAGATATAGTGGCATAAGAGAGGTTGAGTTGAAGGGATCCTTGGAGTTTTGCTCCCCATGATCTTGATAGGAGCATACCACATTTTGTTGGAATGTCAGCAAATACTACGTCCATTAGGATTGTCTTGTTGAGAAATTGGAATAAAGACACACAAAGGTCTTTGATTAAGCCTAAGCATTTGACTTGACTTGAGTCAAAGGAGTATAGATCCTTGTAGGGTCTTGTGACATGAAGGTTTATCTTTTCCATCACAGCTTTGGGCATAAGATTGTGTGAGGCACCTAGGTCAAACATAGCATTGTGCAAGATTTTGTCATGTATGTGCAGACTGACATAAAAAGGTGGAATAGATCCATATGTTGTTTTTCCATTAACTTCTAGACCAAACAGCAGCTCAAGGGTATCATCTAAAACATTTACATCATCCCTGACCTCTGGTAGTTGAAGTGATCTTTGAATTTGTTGCCTATATACATCATGTTTGGCAAGTTCTGAGAGGGGGATGGATATTTTAAGTTTTCCAATCTCTGCTTCTAAATTGAATGGTTTTTCTGATGGATTCTTTACGTTAATGGTAGCAGATTTCTCCTTTTCACGAATAGTCCTGTGTTTTCCTTTGGATTGTCTATGTTATGGTGAATGATAGTTTGTGGTATTTCTGTCTTGGGAAGATTTTTTGGAGTGCCGTTCAAATTTTCTTTTGAGCAAGAAGAAGGTAGAGGCTGATCAGTAGGAGGCTGTATGTCTGATATGTCCTCTACAGTCACCTGATGCGGGTTTGGGACAACATTATCAACTGGTTCTGTTATGACAACCCTGCCTTTAATCTTATTAGGCTGTTTGTTGTCCTTTGCTTTGGTTGTTGTAGGGACTTCAGTGGTTCTTGTTCTCAGTTTATATTGTTTGTGGACCTCATACACAGCAGAATCATAACCTTGTTTAAAATCAAAATATTCTCCCGTCTTGGTCTGAAATTGTTTTATATCAGGGTAGCCTTGGTCTTCTTGAGTGAGAAATATTTGCTGCTCATTTTTCAAATCTATCAAGTTTATGTGATTCTCTTCTATGGGCTCAATGGATGTGGATGCCTCTGCGTAGTTTTCTTGGAAAGGAGGCCTAATATCATGGTCGGGACTAGCTCTTCCAGCATTTGTGGTTTGATTTTTCCTGAAGTTTGGATTCCTTATGGTGTTGGGCTGTTGCCCTTCCCATGATGATTTCCTCTCAACACTCTCTACTCTGTCTCCCAGCCTATGCATGCCATTGATAATAGCATCCAACTTCTGGTCTAAGGCTGAGGGTTCTTCCTTAAAGGTAGTTCTTCTCTCGGTTCTAGCTCTGTTTCTTTTGGTAATTAGGTCTGCCTCCACACTAACAGCAACATTTTGCATCTCTGCAAGGCTTTGAGGGGCTCTTTCCCTTAGCTGATAAGCCATTTTAGCGTCAAAACCATCAGGGAATTTGTACAAAGCAAGATCAGGTGGAGGTCTTAAGTTTTGTGGTATTGCATTGTAGACATTATTGAACCTTGCACAATAATCCAAAACTGTCTCCTGAGGGCCTCTTTTGATAGTGTCATATTCAGATAATATGTGCAAGGGGTCTTTCTTTTTCTCCCACCTATTGATAAAGGACTGATATAAGGCTTCCGGGTCTCCTATGGAATTGGCTGGGAGTGCTCTAAACCAAGTCCTGACATCACCGGTCAAACTTTGGACGAAAAGCTTCATTCTTACACTGTCATCATCAATTTCATAACTCTCAAAGTAATCCTACATTTTCTTTGTATGCTGAAGGGCTGTGCAGGAATTTGTGCCATCAAAATAGGTAATTTTAGTCTGGTAATCCTGAGGCATAGCCCTGGGATTTGCAGACAGATGTAAAGGTGCATATCATATTAGCCATAAAAACTGGGATAAGTGGAACAACTAGGATAAGTGGAACAACCGGGGCAACTGGGATAATTGGAGTAGTAGTGGTGGTATTCGCAGTGGATGGAGGTGTGGAAACAGGGTTTGTAGAAGTGGATGATGAAAACGGGGAAGTAGGATTTGAACGGAATAGAACTTTAACAGGGGTTGCAAAATGGCTACGCTGAACTGTTTCAGGACTGGAAGCAGTCAAACCTTCTTGTTGCTCTTGTTTTCTAAGGATCTTAGGAATTATATTGGGGTTATCAAAAACAGCTGGGGGATTTGGATCTGGATTTGATCTTGTGTAACGTGAATGCTTCTTGGGAGCCAGCTTCTAGCTTGTTTTTTGGGAATTTTTCTAAGAATACAGGTTAACATAAACTTTCAAAGGTCGGTTTCTTCCTCTACGGAGCTTCGGACTGGTTTTGTGAGATTATCTGAGGAAGGTCCCCAACGGGGTCACCATTGTGTTAACACTCAGGTTGTCCCTAATCTCCTGAAGGGATACAGCTGAGGTAACCACAAACCAATCTTTGGATTACGGGTTCTAGCCCACCTGTAATCAGAGAGGGCTCTCTCTTGATGATTTAGCTTTGTTGATGATGATTTTAGGCTAGCTATTGGGTTCAGTGGGTTTTGTTTAGGTTTGGATGGTGTCTGAATGGAAGGAAGATGCGTTCAAGCAGAGAGGCATGCATAGAGTGATAAGTTTCAAACCATTGGGCATGGAGTCAAGGAGTAGGACCGCAGATAGGCTTTCTTGATCACAAGAGGAATATGGAGCAAGGTAGCTGTACATGAAACAACCTTCAAGCTAAAGAGATGGAGTGAAATGTAAGGAATGAGAGGCAATTAAGAATCTCTCAATCAGCTTAACAAAGGGAAGGAAAATGAGCTCTATCTAGGGGCAATTAAGAATCCCTGGATAACTATCATACATGGTGAATTAGGGAAAATATGAGCCAGGTGGAATTCATACTTATGCCTAAAACAGATGGAAAACATAAAGAAACAACAGAAATTGAGCATAGAGTGCAATTAAACAAGTTCTAAGCTAATCTTTCTTTCTGCTGATTAGATAATGATGTATGAATGGAAAAACAGAGGTAAGAAACACTTATTGAGTCATGTACCAGCACAAGAATTCCACAGTCACTCTTCAACCATTAAACACAGTACACAATTCATTCTCCGAGCTCTTAAGCAGACTTTGATTATAGAAATTATCAAATATACAGTTCGAGTCTCTGCTCAAGAAAAACATCCAACCAACAAAAACCAACCCTCATTACATTGTTCAAGGTCGTTTTTATAGGTAAAATATCCAAAAGTATTTATTACAACTGACTTAAATAGGTCTGCGGGGAAAGTTTTTAAACCTAAACTTGTGCTGGAATTAAATGCAAGTAAATATCCTTTGGGCTGAGCCAGAGGCAGCTGGATCAAAATGAGTTAATATGGTGTCCTTGGTGACCTAGTGCAGTGGTTCTGCAATAACTGTGCTTTGAGTTTTGGTCCACTGATCTTATGTGACTTTGATGTGCAGTAAGTGTGATTTGAGGTTTCTTTGATTGCCTTTACTGTTTTGTTGACTTTGCTGGAGGGTTCTTTAATGTTTTCCTGCTTTAGGCCACTGACAAAACTTTACTGATACACTTTGCCGCATCCTGATACTCTTTGACATTAATTTTGGCTTCGCTTTTGCTCTGATACACTTTGATACTTGAACCAGGCCTTTCTCTTTCTTCTGATATGCTAAAACTGCAAAATCGAGCCTTTTCTACCCTTTTCGGCGCAAAAATCGCTGAGGAATCAAAAGATTCCCCAAATATTCCCCAATATGGCCCATTTCCCGTAGCGGTGCGCGATTAGTGCTAAGCCTCAATTTTGCACTTGCGCGTTTTTTCAGTTGCTGACGTCAGCATGATGTCAGCATTACGGTGGATGACATCAGCATGACGTCAGCAGTGGGACCCTCTTGTACGGTGATGACGTCAGCATGATGATGTCAGCAGGGTGACATGGCAGTATGGTAGGCGATGACGTGGCAGTACGGTGGCAGGCTGACGTAGGCAGGAAGGGGTGAGATGGCGGCAACTTGGCAGGTGACGTGGCGCTCATCTCACGTAAGGGGAGAGCGGTTTCCAGTTTGCGTCGCACCGCCTTTGGTATGGGAGTGGTATATGTCAGGGGCAGCCCGATGCAATGAATAGCCGAAAGCTGTCCCGGTGTACAACAGGGAAACCGTCGTCCATCGGGTGCTATCGCACCGTTACGTAAGGGCGCTCGATATGCATGAGGGCCGTCGGATCTGGGAGAGGCGATCCAACGGTGGACGGGAGGAGAAGATGTATGGGTTTTAATCAAACTGCGTGCAAGATAAACCTTAATTATTCGCGGCTTTGGGTGGGTTTTGAACTTTAGAAATTGGTGTGATTTGGCGGGGGACTGTGGTTATTTATTAATCAAACATCAATAAAATCCAAAATACAATGTGCGCGGGGTGTGGTATGGTTTGGTGTGTGGAGAAAGGGTTTAGTATGGTTATTTATTTAACTAGATGTTAAATAAATCCCGAGAGTAGTGACACGGAAGGCTAATACTAGATCCCAGATGAATCTAACATTTCCTGACTTTTATTTATTTGGCTATAGTTGCCATGGGGGGAATATTTAATATTTTTGGGGTTTTATATAGCTTTTTGCATAATAGGGGATAGGGAAATGATTTAGGGAGCTAATAAATAGAATTAGAAGTTAATATGAACTTGTAAGATGAAGTGTAGGCGAGGGGCTAAGTTTGTGAACTGAAACTTAGACATAGGAAGTGAATGGACTATGGAGAAATGACTTTTACACAAGAAATGTGGCTTCTTTTCCCTAAGTCAACTCAGATGTCAACTTGGTTTGAATAAGAGTGGAGTGAAGATAGACTCTTGGGCAGATCCCAGGGTCCTTGAGGGGATGTTAGTGAATGATTTGGGAAATAAAAAGAAGGGGGAGTTAGACATGCCTCACTTGAAGTCCTTCAAATGGGAACTGCCTGATAACTGTGATCTGGATAAATATAACACTTGAAAATATGGAATTGATCACAAATCAACATTTTGCAACCTCAAAATTACCTACCCAGCCTACTTTCCTAACATTTTTTCTTCTTCTTGGTTTGGGTGCATTTGGACTTGCAGACCCAACTTTTTCAACTTTTTCTTTTTCTGTCTTCCTATCTACATCTACACTTATTTCTTCCAAGGGCCCAGATTAAGCAGTTGGGCTCCTTTGATTCTCTACCTGTCTAAGAATCTGCCAAGATTAAGCTATTTGGATAGATATTCATCCTCTATATTCTAAAACGAGAAATTGAAACCTAGGGAGACCAAGATTAAACTGTTCGGACCTCCCTTTAACTGAAAATTGTTCAAAAATGGAATTGTACATCAAAATTGGAACACAGCAGTGGCACTTGAACTGACACTTTCTCCTAGCATCCTTTTCTAGCATCTATAGCAAATATGGAACATTGCAGCATGCAAAGAATGACATATTTGGCATGTAAAAATGTCAATCATGAAAGACGAGTAACCTGCTGCAGCAGGAGGCTAACACCTACCACTTCGATAAACTCTGTGCAGTCCATGCAAAAATTGGGTGGTAAGAACAAGAAGAATAAGAAAAATACTGCTTCTTCTGAGGATCAGTCAACAAAGCACCAAAACCCAAAACAGAAGGCCGTTGCGCCTCCTGACGATGGAAATGATAAACTTGCTAGATTCCCTTGCAAAATCTGTGCTGAAGACCGCATGACCTATCGTTGTCCGCGTCTTCAGGAATGCATAGAATACATTGCTAAAAAAGATACTGGTAGGACCCCTGCTGTCCTTAATAATCCTTTCCCCCCTCAGCAGTAGAAAAACCTTATTGCAAACCAACCCCAACCCCCACAAGGGGGCAATGGTGGTTTGCAACATCCTTCAACTGGTGAAGGATCTTCTACCCTTTACACCTTTGAAATGGTAGATCTATAAACAAGAGCCAAATCCTATGGAGCTCCTATCGGTCATGGAGAGGAACCTTCCTCAAGCCAAAACCCACCACCACCCAATGATTTGCATATGGAATGGCTAGTTGTTGACCTTGTAATTAGTCCCCCAAGAGGGGCACTTCGATGCACAACGGACAATACATCTGCACGTGCTTCCCAAAACTACAACATTGTAGAAGACTTGGTGCAAGCACCATTGGCTATGTTGGCGCTTGAAGTATTACAAACATGCCCGACACAAAGGAAAGCTTTGCTTTCGACTATTGGTGGTATCAACCCATAGGATTCCATGATTGCAGTGTTCGACATGGAAAAGTGTAAACCTCCCCTTTCCCACCAACTTGCATTTCAAGTGCAAAGTTTTTTGAAAGGTAAAGGTATACACAAAACTATCATTGATGAAGTTGCTTCTACCTGCGTCATGTTGGCTTCATGTTGGCTCGATTTGTGTTCTCCAACCCTATCCCTGCCGTTGAATTCCCTTAAAGCTTTTGACGGTCACACTTTCATCCCAAAAGGTTACCTAGCTAGCTATCCCATCACCTTGAGTGGGAAAATGGTAACGATAGATATTGAAGTTGTGGATCATAAACTTGACTATAATATGCTTTTGGGCTGCACTTGGACTTATTACATGAAGGCCTTGTGTCTTCGATCTTCTATATAATCCTCTTTCACCTGGATGGAAAGATAGTCATAGTGGACCAGCTGTCCTTTTGCACCCCAGATTACTCTCCATTACCTAGCAGCTTTGTACCCCTATTAGATGGTGTACTTGAATCGTATATCAGTATCAGTACAAGTCTATTGAAGGCTTCTTCCTTGATGGGTTGTTTCCCTCTTCAGCCGCCTAAGGTTTCACAGATGGTCAATATGCTTTCATCCATTCCTCATGAACTAACCGATCCTTGGATCCTACCAGCCCCTTCAAAAAGTGACACTTACAGAGAGCAAATGTCGTTGTCACCAAATGAATTGGCCTATCAGGCCATTCAATTTGCATATGAGTCTTCGGTCACTTTGATCACGACCAACAGTACCACCACCCCTCCCATACCTACTCCTTTAGATCCACTCAATCAAGTCGTACCTATGGACGAAGCTATTAGAGAGATCACGATTTTAGAAGAGAAACCTTGGGAGGACTCGCACCATCATGTTTTGATATCTGATTCGGACATGATGCCTCTTCAAATCCTGTCATCTGACACACTTGAAAAAATTTCCTCACCATATACTTCTGTCCAAACTCTGGAGGTGGAAGGAAACATGGGAAATATTTCAAAAACATTGCTCATCGATATTTCTGTCACAATAGGCATTGTGGAAAACATAAAGATTGGAGACAATCACAATCTTGAGGAAATTGTGAGCTTCACCTACCCTTTTAAGGACTTCTGCGATGTTTTCCCTTGGTCTTATGAGGAAATGCATGGCATAGACCCTTCTATTGTCAAGCATGATATCAAGAATATCGAGCATTTTTTTTATGGTATTTTTCTTGCTCGTTAATCCGAAAAATCCTCAAGTCTCCTTCTTTGGGCTCGTTAAACTACCATGAAGAAGAGAGAGTGTTCGTTTTATGGTATTTTTCTTACTCGTTAATCTGAAAAACCTCGAGTCTCCTTCTTTGAGCTCTTTAAACTACTACAAAGAAGATATGAGCACTTTATTTTATGGGATATTTTCTCTCTCTTAAACTAAAAAATCCTCAAGTTTGTCATTGTTGGGCTCGTTAGACATATATGACAACAGTCTTAACAACTCTTTTTCGCTCTTTTTCTAGCTCATTAAACTGAAAAAGACCATTAGAGCATTCTTTTTAGGCACTTTTTCTTTCTCATAAAACTAAAAAAATCCCGAGTTTTTTCTTTAGGCTCGTTAAACATTTACAAAGATGACCTGAGCATTCTTTTAGATACTTTTCTCACTTGCTAAACTGAAAAATCCCGAGTTTTTGTCACCGGGCTCATTAAAACTCTACGGCAACAACAAGAGCACTTTATCTTTGGGGACCATTTCTCACTCTTAAATCGAAAAATCCCCAAGTTTCCCCCTTCTTCAGGTTCATTAAATCTATGAAGAAGGAACACAAAGTTCTTTTACCTCTTTTTCCTTTCTCAATAAACTAAAAAATATACCTTGAGTTTTCTTCATTTGACTCGTTAAAATTTGATGAAGGTATTGAGTTTGTCATCATGTGACTCATTAAAAATTCACAATGAAAAATGAATTTAGTCTGTCTCCTCGTACTCATAACAAAATGAGGTCAACATCTATTGAACATAGGTTTCTGTTTATCCGGATTCAATAGATTAACTCATGGAAAAGTAACCGATCCGGGTATACTATTAACCTTTTGTCGCACCCAGTTAACAACTATCACAAAGGGACCACCATGGAGTCATTCTTTATGATCTTTTTAGACTCACTCAATATGAAAAGACCACCGAGTTGTCTAGTTTGGACTCATTAAATTACATAGACAAGATATAGAGTTGCTCTTTTTACGATCCTTTTCAGACTCTCAAAACATGAAAATATCAATGAGTTTGCCTGTCTAGACTCATTAAACTAATCAGATAGGGCATAGATTTTCTATTTTCGTGGTCCTTTTCAGACTCTTAAAATATGAAAAGATCGATGAGTTTACCCGCCTGGACTCACTAAACTAATCAGATGGGGAAAGTAGACAATACAACTGCATTCTGTACTAGAAAGTGTGGTTTGGTAGCAGTCATTCCCTTGAACATGGCACTCCCTTAGATAAACCTTCCTTGTGATGGCCTCTCAATATGAATCCTACCATCCTATGAGTTTAGCCTAAATACCTCAATGTTCTTACATTTCTGTATCCTAACACTCTTTGGTGTTCATGAGTTTAGTGCCACATGGTTAAAACCATTGTCGTGCCTTCTATTGTTCAAGGATTAACCTTTTTTCTATCCTCCATCAACCCATCAAGCATATCCTTCCATCATGCCCTCTGTTGTTTAGACCCAATGCTCAAAGATTACTCAAAGAAAAAATCATTCTTGTCCCGTTTCGTGTCGATTGATGTAGGACACATTATGGCCTACCTTTTGATAGGTATCTTCCTATCAACTTCAACACTTTATATAGGAAGACAACCCAGAAACACATTCAGTGCCTTGGTACTTGCAAACATTAGTGGCAAGTTGCCTTGTGTTTGATCAAGGGTTCTCATTATTGGCTCTTGGTTAAGCGATTATACAGGTGTTCGACGACAAAAACATCTTTCACACTCGTTATATTGTACTGTGCATCTTGGAGACCATCACCATTATTGGTGGCCTTCCTCACATCTGTTAAGGGTCTCCTTTATTGACTAGCAATTAGATGATTTCGGGCATGTTTGACATCAATGCATATATTGACATGTATCGATCTATGTTGTTCGATGAAGTGGAAATCAAGACCTTGGGTAGAGTCTTGCATCACTCAGCCTTGTTTCCTCTCCCAAGTTGCGTATATTGTTTTTTTGGAGACAGCTTATCAGGATGATTCTATTATGACACCAGATCCGCATTGTGCTTATTGGCATCCAACATCGTCATATCTCTTTGGGGAAAATCACTCTGACATAGCTACTAAGCATGGGAATGCCCAACTTAGGACATGATTTTAGTAGTTATATATATATGTGTTGTATCATGTTTCCCGTACCACCCGAAGCTCCAACCCTCTCTATCTTTCTCTTGAAGAAGTAAAATTATAGTTAAGTAAAGTATTTCAGCCATCGTCGCAACCTCTGATCTCACACTTTAGGGGGCATCTGTTATACATCAAATTAACCCCCTCATCAGCTCAGAGGGGAAAGACATGATAGCTGAAGCAAAGACCAAGATCACATGCCTTTTTTCCACACTAATGTTGGCTATGCACTGACAACCTACTTTATAAAGCTTCTCTGCAAGCCTAAGGGTGCGTTAGTGACCCTACTAACTCTAGTTGCTACTTTGGGAATAGCGTTAGTGAATCCTAATGAAGTTCTAAGGGTCAAAGGAGCGAATTGACTCATAAATATCTAGATATTTGCTCTTAAATCTACTCAAGAAAAGCAAGAAAACATCTCAAGTTCGACCTATTTGGGGGATTTATAATCCTAATGAAGGAGGCAAATGGGAAAGAGCTAAAAAGCATGGCAACTTCATTGCTTTTACCCTAAGGAACTGATGGAGGAACTTGGGAAACCTAACTCAATTGCTACATAAGAAAAGCTAGGGCTATGGGGATAGAGGTCAGATCATTTGAAAGGATAGCTTACTTGATTGTTGAGCATAGTCTCAAATCTAAGCATAAGAAGTTGGTAAGAAGGGGGAGAGAGAGAGAGAGAGAGAGAAGCTAGAGGGGTAAGGGAAGGCTGATGCAATAGATGGTTGTAATCACTCTTCCGACATTAATATAGAACTACAGTTGTACTGTCTACTCCATGGTGTTGGTACTATCATTCATTTATTTGTTTGTCCAATAGCTTTTAGCATGAGTAGCTTATTTATGTGTAACTAGATGTATTTTATGTATTCATGTATTAGTTATCGAGGTTGTATGTTGTGATTATGCTCGTCTCTTCTATGTGCAAGACTTGATCTGGAGTCGGCTCAGGGGACTTCCACCTAGCTGCATTGTGCTCTCCAGCAAATCTACACGGAGACTTGATGTAATCCACCTGTTTTGCTTTAATAGTTAGTTAATGTGTATGGACATTCATGTAACTTTGTGACGGTTTCAGATAATCTTACAGTCTACCAAAGGTCCCAGGAAGACCTTTGAGGGTATCTCCATTCTCCATACACCATGCATTTTATCCTATAGCAAAGGTTTCCTTCAAATCGAAGGAGGGCCTTTTTGAATGGTTGGTTATGCCTTTCAGGTTGACAAATGCTCCTGCAACCTTCATGAGGTTGATAGATAACATCTTATGGCCATTCACCAAGTCATTTGTAGTGGTATACTTGGATGACATCCTGATCTTTAGCCAGAGTTGGGAAGAGCACCTCCACCACATCCAACAGGTTCTCCAAACATTGCAACAACACAAGATATGTGCCAATTTGGAGAAATGCACTTTTGGCACGACCGAAGTTCAGTATCTAGGATACATTATTGATGAACGGGTGGTGCACGTGGATCCATCCAAGATCCAAGTCATTCAGGATTGGCCAACCCCAACCACTCTGACAGAGCTCCCTATCTTTCTGGGTCTTGCCAATTTCTACCGTAGGTTCGTTTTGGGGTTCTATCATATCACTTGGCCCTTGGGTTAAGTCACCAAAGGAGGAGCGAAAGAAAAATTATTTTTCTCTGAATCTCAACAAAAGGACTTCACAAAGTTGAAACGTCGCCTCTGCTCTACACCAGTGCTCGCACTACCAGACTTGCAACAACCATTTGAGATTGAGACATATGCCTCTGAATATGTTATTAGGTCAATCATTACTCAATAGGGGCATCCAGTGGCATATCACAATGAGACACTTTTAGACATAGTCTGGAAGTATCCCACTTATGAAAAAGAGATGTTTTCCATTGTGCAGGTCTGCCAATAATGGAGGAATTCCATTTTGGGGAAGGAAACAATCATCCACACAGACCATCGACCCCTAAAGTTAATACAGACACAAAGGAAGTTGCAGAATGATCACCATTAGAACTGGTCCACATACCCGCAACAGTTCCATTTGAATATCAAGTATAAGAAAGGCATCACAAATAATGTTGTAGACTACCTCAGCCAACCACCTATCATGACGTTAACCACCGTCCTCAATTCTTATGGGCACGAGACTTTTTATTCGCCACTTCTCTACCAAAGCGACCCATAATTTGGCCACACATACCATACGCTCTTAGAGGGTTAGCAAGTTCTAGATTTTCACCTCTAGGATGATTTGTTATGCCATGTGGGACACCTTTGTGTTCCTTCAAGTGAGCATGCGAAGATGATTTGGGAAGCACACTATAGTTGGGTCACTGAGAATTTAAAGGTCAAGAAAATGATGGAAATACTGTAGAAGTATTTCTATTGGCCAAATCCTTGAAAGGATGTTGGGAAGTACATCAAATCCTACACTGCCTACTCCATTGCCATCGACCATCAAGAAGCAAGGTCTTTATTGTTACGAAACCAACTCAAGAAGAGATAGAAAAGATAGATCAACGCCTTAGAATTCAGCCTCTTCGAGGGGGCAACCTCCTTTACATTACATAAATGAACAATTCTGCGATGATTCAAATGAAAATACCTCCTCTCTATATATAGGAGTCTAAGGGGTCATAACATAATCAGAGCCTACATAACAATAATAATGTAAGGGCACAATAATAACAATAGTGGGCTTCTATGGGGCACAGTAGTTCTTGATGCTTCTGTATAAACTTCTTGTCCTCCGATGTGGAATCTTCAGCGGGTAAGTTCTTCCACTTGATGAGATACTTTAAAATTGATTGATTTCGTAGCTGTCGGGTTCTTGTTTCTGTGATTGCTCCAGGTTCCAATATGATTTTTCCTTCCTCTTCAATTTCTGGCAATATTGTTTGAATTGGGATATTTTGGAACTTTTGAATAAGTGGCCATACTTCTTCATCCTTATTCGATTCATCCCTTGCTTTCATTTTCTTGAAGTGTCTTCCCATTTGGTAAGGTCGCCATTTTTTAAGTGCATATTGTATTGCCAACATTTCCTTCTCACAAATAGCTTGCTTGAGAAGTAGCAGTAAAAATACCCAATCACCTACATCAAAACATTTTTCACTACCATGTTGATCTACCTGTTGTTTCATTCGATTTTGCACCAAAGTGGCATTATCCTTTAAAAGTTGGAGAACTTGTTGTTGATGCACGATGTGATCTTTCACCACTTGAACCTTTTTCTTCTTGATATGTCCTTATATCTTTAGAGTTTGAGGAGTGATAATTTCTTCCAATCCTTTACAAGATATGGTCGGATTCATTTCTTGATGCTCGATGTGATCTTTCACTTCTTGAGCATTCTTCTTCTTGATATGTCCTTCTATCTTGATAGTTTGAGGAGTGGTAATTTCGACCAATGAATTACAAGATATGGTTGGATTCATTTCTTCTTTCTTGATGTGATCTTTCACTTCTTACACCTTTTTCTTCTTGATATGTCCTTCTATCTTGAGAGTTTGAGGAGTGGTAATTCTTGCCAATGCTTTACAAAATATGGTTTGATTCCTTTCTTCTTTCTCTGGGGTGGGGTCCTGGCGTATATCCTCTTCTTTTGATGTTTCTTGATTATTTTCTTCCTCCTCTTCATATTCTATGTAAAATCATTTCTTCTCAACACACTTATGACCTTTAGTGCATTTGCTATCACAATTGTAACAAAGCCCTTTTTCTCCTTTTTTTTCCAATTGTTGTGGTGTAACCCTTGTAGGTTGTGGAAGGCTAGGAGAAGCAACACTTCCATCTTTATAGTTGTGAGGGGTATGCTTCATGGTTTCCATAATTTTGCTTTCCACTATGTCACAAAGCCCTTTTACTCTTTCCAATTGTTGTGGTGTTGCTCTTTGTATCCTCATAATGTGCTATCATTTCCTCCGTGAAAATTGACCACGTAACAAGTTTTTTACGAGAACAAAGCCCTTTATACCATAAAAATTGATCCGGTTCTAAATATGAAGATGCAAAACATACCTTTTGTAACAGTTGTACACCATGTAGATCAAAATATTGCTCCATCTGACGTATCCAATTTACCGGATCCTTGCCATCAAACTTCCTCATCTTGCTTTTTCTTGATTTTA